>CAXAMN010013335.1:2064382-2079662 GCA_963970005.1 Durusdinium trenchii | reverse complement strand
ACTCGTGGCTTCACTCGTGGATGCCCCCGTGAAAACACTTTTGGTTCGCTCATACTTTTACCCGTTGGTGAATTTTGTTCAAAATCATGTCTAGTCACTTTTGAGTCATTCTATTTCTATTTGAGTAATTCCTAATCAGTTTAAATCCTATTTGTGACAACTTTATACTTAAACATGATTCACTATGATCAAAACAATTTCAAACATGCAAAAAATGACTAGCCAGAGTGCCCTGGAAGGGTGCCCATCTCAACCCTCAACTTTGATTTGGTGAAAACATGGCCCGCTTGAGGACCAAACCCGGGAGCATCGAAATTGCATAAGCATGACCCGCTTAAGCCCCGCGTCTTTGAGCATCGGAATTGCGTAAACATGGCCCGCTTTTGGACCAAACCCGCGTCTTTTAGCATCGAAATTGCGTAAACATGGCCCGCTTAAGGACCAAACCCGCGTCTTTTAGCATCGAAATTGCGTAAACATGGCCCGCTTAAGCCCAAAACCCCGTCTTTGAGCATGAAAAGTGCCGCCCGCTTTGACCAGCAAAAGATAGCGCAAACAAAGTTCAACATCAAAACTAGTTAAATATCAAGGGGTCAAATGCTCATGATGTTGTTTTTCTACATGGCCCGTGGCGCGGCGTGCTTGGAGTGGGAGAGTTGGATTTGTCATGCTTTCCTTGACAGGATTGTGCCAATGTAAAGGTTGAAAGGTTCCCTGATTTAGACTCAATGACATCTGACTAAATTTTACATTTCTACCTTTGCGCCTGCGTTCTGCGTGCAACCCTGCACTACTTGGCGGACCTTGTATCAGAGATCATGGCAGCTTTGGACAGGTTTTTGTACAGTATGGTTTGTTGACTATTATTAACCTTGAAAGTACATTGTTCAGCTGTGAACGCATAGATCACGAAGAGTGTTGTGCAATTCTCCCGCGCTCCCTTCAGCCTTTCTATGCTTGTAAAATACGATTAGCGTGCTGCAGTCGCAACATTTTTAGTTGCTATATAGTTCCAGGCTCATATTAGTGGTCCAAGTTGCTCTTAATTGGCATTTGGTTATTAAAATGCCTTATCCATGAAATGTGTTTCACAACACTGTTTTTCTGGTATGGTCGAGGCTTGGCCACCCTGTAGCCATGTACGAGGGGTGTGGAAACAGCTGGCTGCCGTTTTGCAAAAGCGTTGCGTTTTGTATAAAGATTTTCTCTAGAAAGTGTCTGGTGAGCCTCAAGATTCCTAAAGTGTTGTGCTGGCTACCAACCTGAACATTGAGCCTTTAGACAATCAGAAATCAGAGCCCTCGTCCATGCAAGTGTTGCGCTTGTCACTATATAAATCGGAAAGTAAACGGTTTGAATTTCCTCAACTTTGCCACTAAGTCACTAAGCAGCTTGAAGACTTCACCAACCCCTTGTAGAGGGGATGTTTGGAGGGGGACACCTATTGAGTTTCCATTTATGGTGCGATGTTTGCACCTTCCTCTCTTGAGAAATATTCAGACATGTTAAAAGTTATACTGTACTACTTTTCTTGTGTTTTTCACAGACCACCTTTAGCTTGCTTTGCTTGTCGTCCTGTTCTCACGGAACCTCCAATGTGTCCCCAACATGGTGGACCAGAAAGCAGGCGACGGCGACCTGCAATATCCTGCAATGGCGGGATAACTTGGAGATATCTTGAGACGTTTGGCGGTTTTCATTCCAACCAGTGGTTCAGGGTCATGGCTTGGATGGCGTAATTCGTATTGCCGGTCAGGGTGGGATCCTTTGGGTTGGCAGTGATAAAAGCTGGCGCTGACTGTTTGCCAGTACATGACAAGATATGAGTCCAGTACTGTTTGCCAGTAGGAGCACCCTCAGTCAGTCCATTTGCCATCAACCTGACACCTTAATCGTATATATGCCCTTTTTCATTGCCGAGTGCTGCTGCGCAATCTAAACAATGCAGAGCTAAGTTCAAACAGCCAACGTTGCTGTGCAAGTACAGTACACATCCAGACAGGATCGTTCCGATAGACTCTTGATGATCTTGATGACTCTTGCTAGCCGGTATGCTAAGAAGTGCGAAACGTGTTGGTTGAATTGTCATGAACTGTGTTGACAAACACATGTGGTGGGAATGCCACCAATGCGGATGAAATAGCGTATTGTCAACACTTATTCTTTCCAGAGAACACTGCACGCCAGAGAACTGATGGCCGACATGGGCAGCCAACTCAGCAATGGGAGCTCAGGTGAGCTCCATCATACTTTGTCACCCGGATGCAACATAGGAGGTAGTTCTGCGCAAGCTTCCCTCCATGCTTGAAATGTACATTTTGTTGTGTCACTTGATAGCCCTACATCCGCCACATGTCCAAGCCATGCTGGGGCCAGGGTGTGGTGACGGTCCTGCCGCTGCAGCAGGAAGCGTTAAGCCGAGATCCGTAGGAGATATATTCAATTTTGTATCTTTTGTCGGGTTTGTTTGGCATTTGTGCTTAGACGTTCTGCATTAGCAAAGTCAGCAGATGAGCAGACGGAATTGCACACATGTCAGTCTTGAGCAGGGCTATGTTGCACTTATTCACCTCGCAAAACACCTTAAATCAACCATGAGAACTTCAATGAACTTCATACTTGTGAAAAGCCATCGCTCGTCTTTAATGTGAACTCAGCGGTTGGTTGAAGGCAACCTGCGGAAAGCATATGTTACTGTTGCTGATCGTCAACGCTCTGTTGTATTTCGGTGGTGAGGTGCTATGCAGTCGAGGTTCCAATCTGTTTGGGTCTCAGAAAAAGAGAAAGCCCGCAGGTGTGGAACACGAACAAGCAAAAACAACAAAACAGATCTGAAAAATGCTTTTGTGACCGTGTCGCTGTTTGTAGTTTCCCTCAGGCAGTACAGGCAAAAGACATCACCTTTCTTGAGGTATTGCTACCCTGCCTTGGTGGAAATGCTCTGCGGAAAGTCGTATCTTTTTTCCCAAACACAAGCTAACTCTGTTGGTTGGAAAGGGACCTACTTTTAGGTTGTATGCTGGGGCTCTCATCGAAAGGTGTTTTAACACGGTACTGGCAACCCATAAGGGGTTAATGGTGCCTGCTTGCTGAAGCAACGGGTTTCTTATTATATAGTGGGTCCTGCAAAGCCCAATCTGTAAACGCCTTGTGATGTGACCCTGATGTGACCCGATCGCATTGGGCCACTGCTTGTGGATTAGCTCTTTTCGAGTCACCTGATGTGACTAAAGTTGGTGGCAGAATTTCTACATCGTTCCATTGGGATTGACACGCAGGAAGTGGATGTAAATCAATCAAGCCCACACTCTTTTAGAACTAGCTTTCCCTTGGTCTTTGCACTCTTCGGGTATCAGCGTTCCATTGGGATCAGCTCCCGGGGGTGAGTGGGGGATTACATCTTGGAAACAGCGTTGCCATGGTGATTTGGCACGGAAATAGCGGCAAGGGGTGACTAAGGGATGACTTTGTCAGGTTCCTGTACTGAGGAAGATCCCAAGAATAGTGCCTGGTGGCGGATCTTTTCGCACGCAGCCGGCTTCAGTTCCTTTACATGAAATATTATTCCTGTACAATGGCGCTATTTATGACAGACTAAACCAATTGTGACGAGTGATGTGTTTTAACTGTTCCATGTCAATAGGTGTAACACTGTAAAGAATGTTTAAGTGTTTAGGCGGCTACATCAAAAGCACTAACTATATAATTAGGTTCGGCACAAGTGCCTTCAGGTGGCTGCAGTCGCTTCCAGGTGATGGACCATTGCAGGCTCAGCACTGCGCAACACCGTGAGTGGGGAAAGGTTTTGGTGCTTACACCATGGAATGGTTGACAATGGCCAAAGTCGCTGTTTTGGGATATCGAAAACACTGCCGATTGATGCCGATTGACATATTAACCTTATGCGTTTTCTTTGTCTGTTCGCTTTGTTGATGAGATTTGCATATCTGAGGGTCTGTAGCATGGGTTCACTTTGATGAGTTCCGCCTCGGCTTGGTACTTGGCCTGGATCGTTTGTGTGAGTTGGATCCTCGAAGGCTTTTGTGGTGGAAGACAGCACCTGGGTTGTGACCTGAGGGATCTAATTTATGCCTGTGAGGCTTCAAGCGGCATAGCGTGCTTTCTGTGGGAATTTGTCATTGCAGTTCGAGTATTGGCTGAATAGCAGGGATGACTTTACTAGGCGAATTCAGCATGAGAGATACAGTCAGTCATGTTCGGAAAATCATGGCTGAATGCTAGAGTCTGGAGGTCGGAGATGAGATCAAGTCTTTGTGTAGGGTTGAATGGTACTGCAAATGTATGCAAATGCCAAAGATTTGACGGTAGAAGTATCGGCATGAAACTTATGAAGAGGAACCCTGTTGGACGGTTGCTTGCTTCTTCTCGTCTGAGGTCTTGCTTCTGAGGCCTTCCTCTTATTCACTACTGAACTTTGGGGTTGTCCCCTTAGATGGATGGCCTTGGATGGCACTGTGGTCGAAGAAAGACGAGGTCTGTGAGTCAGTCACCCGTCCTTGGCATCTTCTCGCATCTCAGGCGAACTCGGGCTCCCAGGAGGGCACCCTGGAGGGCACGCTTGTGCTCAAGGGTTTGAACTCAGAAGACTTGAGCCACGCCCTCCAAAAGGTGGCGAGTGCGTCGTTTGTCGCGGAAAGCTGAAGACGCGAGTTCCAAGTTGAATGTTTTATGATGAACCTCCTTTTCTCAGAAGGTAGCTCCTACAACTGTACATCCTATTACACTATGTTTGCTAAGTGAAACTGATGCACAAGGCTTCTTGATCATGCCAGGCAAGAAAATCTTTGAAGGTCGGCGAAGCCAAGCTATCCACAGTGGTATGCGTATATAGCTGGGCATAGGCTTCCGGCGTTGGTACCTGAAAGGATTCGATTTGCCAGGCAACCCAGCCGTGCCATCGGCTGGCCTTGCAGAAGCATCGTGCTTTGGGAGGTGACTTTTGGAAGAGTTGCACGGGTACCGACACACCGGACCGGTTGCGCAGTGGTCAATACCTGTTTCGATTGGCACTTCCGGTTGTTGTGTGTTTCGATCGGACGTTAGTGAGGCCAGGAAGCAGACAGTTCTTGGTTATGGTTTTCCTTTGCTGCATGTCAGCTGTCAAACAAATAATATGTTGTTTTCATACATACATACACCTCATCCCACCACTACGTCAGCTCGCACCCAGCCCTATGGTTTTCTTTTGTCCTTTTGTATTCAAGTTGGGCCATCTTCGGACGGTTGAGCTTGAGTTGTCGTTTTATGTGAAGGTAGGACACACATAGCAAGTGGAGTCTTCAAGGGGTTTGACTTGATTGAGTTTGAGACTGGCACAGGTTCTTGGGTTGTACGGAAACGATTGAAGATTGGCAGGTCTGAATAGCGAACGAAGTGAGTGTTTGGGGGTCTGGGGGGAGGGGCGTTGCAAAATGAGTAGTTTTGGAAGGTCACAAATCAGAATTAATTGGGGGCACCGGCCAAAAGTGGATGAACATGAGTTGAGCAAAATTGTAAGTTTTGAGGAGGCTGTGGATGCAAGTGATGCAATCAGACGGGGGCTGTCATGATGTAAAGGATGCAATGGCATGGGTGAAGAAGAATGAAAGATAAGGAAGGAACAAGCAAGAAGAAGAAGAAGAAATGTAAAAGAACGAGGAAGAAGGAAAGAAGGTGGAAGAAGGGTCATGCAAGATGCAGGAAAGTTCGGTACTGGAATTGACACGTTGTGAGTGTTTGCTGCTCACTCGTATTTTTTTATTACACTTAGCTTTAGAGGAGGAAGAAGGAATAGGCAAGAAGAAGAAGGAAGAGAGAGGAAGAAGGGGAAAAGAACGAAAAAGAAGGACAGAAGCAGGAAGAAGAGCCCTGCAGGATGCAGGAAAGTCGGGTACTGGAATGGACGCGTCGTGATTGTTTTGGGCGGACACGTAACCTTGAACTGGCCGTTTGGCCAACGAGTTCATCAGGGGTGCAGCCTTGTCAAACTCATGCATCCATAGAGCAAGCCGGTCGCTCCTGAGCGAAGTCAAGGACACTGGGGCAGAGCGGTAATGCCATGCCTCGACCAAGCTCATCATGAAGCATAATACCACTTGTACTGGCCATGTAGATCATTAAAGGATCCATGTGCACCCATTAAGTGAAGATGTTTTGCCCATCGTTGCCCTTCAATTGCACGTGCTTGTCCGCCTGTTTTTGGGAAGCCTCTTTACTGAAGCCTCAAAACCTTCAAAGAATTCGCTCGCACATGGGTCTTTGCGGGCGTATTTTCCAACAGCCCCATCGCTCAAAAAAGTACATACATTTCTGAAGGTCCACAAATATTACGTCCCAAGCCAACAGGTGTTCGTGGGCTCACGGCCCTTTCCACAACGCACCCACCGTGTTGCGCGAGCCGCCGCGATACTGCCGTGCTTTGTCCGAAGCTACAGGGAGAAAGCACGAAGTAGAAGGAGAAGGTGGGCGCACGAAGAAAGTCAAGTAGACACGACGGATGCAGTAGGGTCCCGTCACACATACTCGGGGGGGGTGGCTTTCGTCCCCTCCCTTCTCAAGTATATCACTTCGTAAGTTAGACTAAGACAAAAAATCATAAAGGACAAATATCATCAAATATAATAAGACCACTTACAGTAATTCAATTATGTTCGCTGTTTTTATATATTGTCGCCAGCAACGACCCTTTTGTCATTTATGTCTACAATAATTTTGCCACATATAATGACATATGCAAACCACAAATTATTAAATCTATTCACCTTATGAACACAGCTTATGCTAGAAAAGTTGTTTTGCATTTTGTGTGGGTCCGCTTCTTGTGTCTCGAAGAAACTTTTAGTTGGGACGACACAGGCTGAACTATTGCAATCATCGTCCATAGGAGTAGTCGACTTATCACTATACTGGTAAAGTGGGAGAGTGTGGAAAGCAGTCGAAAGGCCCAGAGCTTGCATAATTCTGTATTTCATCATGGCTGGCGTGACATAAGACTGTCCGATGTTGCAAAGAATTGTCCTTTTGGAAGGCTTGGAATACGTCCAGCTCAGAGCCTAGCTTCATTGCTGACAGAGGCTGCTGCCTTTGATTCAATAAAGAGGCTTAATTCTGTGGACATAAATACGCTGAGTATTTTTTGCATGTTGGACATGTTGCCACTGACTGAAGCTGGATGCTGACACATACACAGATGTTATATATAATGCGTGCTGAATTTAGCGGGACTCAGGTTCAGCAACATAAAGTTGTGTTGATGGAATCAAGACTCGGAAACCCACATTGTGCATTGATGGGGTTGGCCATTCAGCGAGTCGATCTGCAAGTGCAGCAGAGGCGTCTCAGATTGTATATGATCTAATGATCTAATCTTTAGCGCAACATTAGATTGACAAGTACAAGGGAGGAAAGACAAATCTAAAGTCTAAAGGGATAAAGATAAGGAAAAACATAAATTTGAAGAAAGATCCAAAACAAGAGAAGATACAAAAGAAATGAAACTGATCCTGCAATGCAACACTGAACCTGTTTCCTGCTTTGAGCTGGTAACCCTGAGGCTCTTTGACACCTTCTTAGTTCATTTGTGGCTTGGCAGCACGGCTGTCACTGTCTCTTCAGGAGGTTCGTTTGTTTTGGTTCGTGTTTCTTACTGGAATGCAATCTGTGCACGAATTTGTGTGCTTGTGTCCGACATGCCAAACATAACACGCACACTTGCTTGCTGTATATATGCTGTATATGTAGGTCGGTCTTGGTGTTTTGGTTTGTTAGGGATCATTTTGTGGCAAAGAGGGAAGGACCCCTCAGAATGTGCAAACGACAATGACTCACAATACACTATAGTATATAGTTTACAGCTGAGTAGTGTAGTAGTGAATGAGTGAATGAACGAGGCCTGTAAAGTCTGGCTGGGGCGTTTGATCAGCCCGGTGCTACATGGCAGTAGCTGAGTCGTATCTATCCCTCTATTGGCCTAAAGCCTTTCATCTCCTTGCATATCTTGTAAATTCCTTGTTGAACACTCACTCTTCGGACACTCTAATCTCTTCACTCACTCTTCAGATCAATTGCTGCCGCAGTTTGGTGTTTCTACGCATTTTTTCTGAATCCAAACAGACAGTCCAAGGTGCTTCTTCAAGGATGCTACAAAGGTTATGGTTCAACGTTGGTGCTTCAGCACGCGTGCTCAGCAAGTTGATCGAATCAGGATATGATTTTGCTTCAATATGAACCAAAATGAACCAATGGTTTCATGTGTTTATGTAATACCTATGACACCCCCAGAAACAAAAGCTGAGATCAGGGACTTTGATTGTGAGTGAGTGCTGTTGTTTGTTTGTCCGAGTTGGATGCATTGAGGGTACCTTACTAACAGTGTTGACGACCAACGTTTAGGGTCCAAGATGTCCTTACGGCTTACGGTTATGTTGCATCTTTTTAAAGTCCCATGGTCATTTGATATTGCTGTATTCTACAAAGCTAAAGCTATACTGTTGTTGTAGTAGAATGGATGCATTAAAATCATTAAATGGCATCATTGAATAGTTTTTGGTAGCAGCTGCCATCTTAGACAGTTTTGATTGTCGGGTGCTGTTGTTTATTGCCTCCGAATCCTAGATACATCGCCTTGGACCTTTCCACTGCATGGAGAGGCTGCGAGCCGAGCTGGGTCTACTCTTGCAGAAGCTAAAAGTTGACACAACGTCGAAACAAACCTAACCTATAGAGAATCATATCATATTATGGAATTTTTATCATCAACTAAGAAGATTGACAACTGCAGCCAGTTGCGGTACACTGTTTGTGGCGCGAGAAATACTTGTACTTGGGCGGTATCCACTTGTTGGAACATCACCGAACGGTAGCTTGCAACCTGCTGATGTTTCAAACCGCATTGCTCGACGAACCAACTGTGCTGATCCGATGTTTTGTTTCACAAGAGTGTGCGCACTCTTGTGCCTGGGACATTGCCTGCCATATGCAAGATCTAGCCGGCTTAAGCCAGGGGCATCGATGAGTGTCGATGAGACGTAAGATTCATATGAAATTACGTGTATATACGTGTATATATAATACATGACATACATATATATATATACTTATATACTTACATACATGCATTTGATATTTTATTATAGATTGCTCTCTCCGAGCGGTTCACCTCCCAAAGGAAGCAGCACAAACTGGCCATATCCCACGCGAAGCAGTGTCATGCGTGAAACTAGTGACGCTTCTGGACCTTTGAATCAAACCACTGAAAAAAACTTTAAGGAACCTAATAGCGATGGCCTCCAACCCAAATTCGATAGCCTCCAGAGCGATGGCCTCCAACCCAATAGCAATGTGATACCAGTGGCGTTTCTGGACCTTTGCCGAACCCGTGCAGATTCTTTGCAGCACTGGCCATGTGGCTGGTGGACCCCTCTCGGTGGCAATAGAGCTGGAGCTGCCAGAGGCTGGTGATACGGCGATACGGGGACCCCAGTAGGCAAGCAACAGACCTCAGCATGGTCATGCTGATTGGACTATTGGATAGCCAAGATCAATGCGAAGTAGGCACATCAAAAGCAAGAAATGTGACAAGGGGGGTCCGCCCAAAAGTCTGAAATCACAAGACGATCTAATTATGTACTGAGTAAACCATTGTATATCTACCCATAGTAATATAAATAATACATATACAATATAATATTATAGTATAGTATAGTATATGCACATATGTGTTATAGAAGTTCTCTTCTGAGCTTTCCAGAATAACAAGACTAACACGTTTGAACATACTGTTCCAAGGCCACGACTTTCGTGAAGTTAATCCGCAATCTGGATTGAGAGATTGACAGTCCTCAGGCACAACAGTCTTCTCATTTCGTGTTTTGTTTTTGTCTTCATGTTTGAGCACCCACAATTATGGCGTTAGCACTAGATATGCAACCTTCACCCAAAGGCCCATGGTAGACGCTAGATGTGTTAGATGTTCTTGATTGTTGGACTGCTGCCACTGTCAGGAAGACCTTAGCCTGCTGGGAGGGTTGCTTAACCACTTGTTAAGCAACAGCTTAAGAGAGGATCAGAGCTGAACGCCCCACAGCCAGGCAAGCTACATGGCTGTGGCTCACTGTGGTGTGCGGGGCTTGGAACCGTTGGACAGAATTGCCCATGTTGGTCTCGAGAATATGACAAGGACACATCAGAAAGAAGTGCGCCGGTTCAAAAGAACGCGTTTGCAGATACACTCGCTGCGAAGTAGAAGCAGAAGAGCTAAGTTGTTGTCGGAAAGCGAAGGTGAAATTGGTGAAATGATGCAAATGCGCACCTGGCAGTTTGTGCCGGCCCTTGTACTAATCCTTTCTACTATTAGACCATAGAGTCTATATATGTATATATAATATGATGTAATTGTATATATGTCACAGTACTCCTTCAACTGTACTGACTGTACAGCTTGCCCCTTCCTTCCCAAACCCTGCTGCTACGGTATTTCTGCTCCAGCTCAAACTGCTGCAGCTACCTGCGATAAGAAACAGGAATCAGGAAGATACTTGTCACCAGGTCAGAAGCAAGATACTTTGCCGAGAGCTTTCCCATGCGACATCCAGTGACCAAGTGACCAGTTGAAAGACCGAGTCACGGACAGGTCGAGCGCCTATACTTGGGCACATTGATGGAACATGACCACCAGTTCTCCCAGCAGGCCGGACATCGTCTCGCAACTGGACTACTGAGCGGACTGGATTAGAGGCCTCAAGTGCCAAGATTTCATCAGATGTCCATTTGGCGATCACACCGAAGAACACTATACCACCACACCGACCGAAGCCGCTACGGTGCTCCGGTGCTCCGCGGATGTGTCTCCAGGCAGGGCCACTGGAGGCGTTACTGACTCCAAGCTTCGGATCCATCTTGGCCGTCTTGGCAGGCGCGTCCGGGAGAGCGTGGAAGGGGCGGTCACAGACAACCGAAGACGTTCTCCAGAAGAGACCGACATCCAAAAACCAAGAGGAAGAACACCGAAACCCAGAAATCCAGAAACCGGGTGCTTGGGTTGCATTGAGTGCTTGCTTGGGGCCAGCGCCAGTGCCCCAACCCCCACCACTGCGCTTCTTAGTGCCCGCGAGACTGCAGTATGCCTGCGAAATGTAATGCCTGAAGATTTTGCTTAGCCGGTTGAATCTGAGCCAGCTCCTGGAACAGTCCTGAGGCCAGGTGGACTTACCCCATAGCCCTGCACCCTTGCAAGCGTGCGGAGGCATAGTGCAGGAAGGAAGCCATTCTGAGCCATGATTGATCGAAAAAGGATATGAAAGCTCCTTCACCTGGTAGTTCCACGAGCTGCTCCTTGCTAAGTTCCAGGTGTTTCAAATGCTTAGCTTCAAAGATGGGACACGGCAAAGCAGTATGTAAAAAATAATCGATGTTCCCAATGCTCCCTTTCCATGTCTTGTCCTTCCCAAGCCATGACCTGTAAAAGGCGAGTGGCGCAGAAGATGAGGTCTCCTCCCCTCAATGTCCACAATATGTATTACACTTGCTACGAAATGGTAGGTCAGCTGGGCCCTGCAAAACAAAATGTGAGGAGAATTGCTTTACTGTATTGACTAGCAGACGGGGCGGACCTATGAGTACATTCATGTATGCTGCATTGTCTTGGACCCAATGGAGGGCATGCTGCAGGAGTGAGCCCACCAAGATAGCTGCTGTATTCCGATGCCCACGCTTTGTCTTCTTGCGGTTCCTCATGGAACAAACGCATCCCCGAATTGGGTCCGTTGGTATGATTGGTTTATTGGAGGAAATGTTCTTTGAGTGTCCACAAAATCCATCAAAATCCATGGATTCTTTCCTTTGTCACGTACTTTGTCATGCACATGCACACATGGCATGACATGTAGCTACACCATGTGGTACCCCTTCGGGGCCTTTGGTTGTGATTGTCGGTGGCTGAGGCGCGTGCCCCCAATCTTCGTGGCCTCGGCAGGGGGTTTTCACTGTGTCCTCTCTCACCAGGCAGACCGAGAGCCCGGAGGATTGGCTGAGCCCGGAAGTGGCACAAACGGCCGGGGTCAGCAGCTAGTTCGCAGCTAGGTGTAGTGATGGGATGTGATTCGCAAGCATGCAAAGGGAGGATATTGGCTGATTCTTAGGATTCTTTAGGCAGGTCATCGAATATGTGATTACTGCTGTAGGCACCGGTTGAGGAGATGGTTCAGGGCGCTAGGTGAAGACCATTCGGGTGGGAGTTGGACAGTTGAGCTATGTCAGCATAACAAGTCCTGATACGGTGGATCCAGGTTGATATATTCTGTTAATGTTTGGTCAGCGAAGGTCTCCCTCTTTGACCCGCCATCTGTTCGGCCAGGTCTTGAGCCTGGCCCTCCCAGGCCTTCAGGCTATGGCTCTAGGTCCAGGCCGGGGTGGGAATTTGCAGGCTCATGTCACCGGGAATGGAGCATGGCTTTCGTGACCGAGCAACGGGGAAACTTGGTGTGTGTACCATTGGACAATGAAAGAATGATTACTTTTTGTCGATTGCCGCTGCACGCCAGTTGTAAACGCAACAAGTGGAGTTTGCCGGCGATGTTTGAGGATATTTGTTTGGTTCCAGTTCATTGGACGAACACGATAAAATAGACGTCATAGACCTTTGTTCTTGTCAGTTCAGGTAAGCCTTCTTGGCATGGGCTATCTTGCACCTCGATGGCAATAAAGTTACCTGTGTTGTGAAGATCTGGCAGCGCCTCAAAAGCAGCTTGGCCATGCCGGATGCTCAGGCCTTCTCTTGACCAGCAGCGGATTCTCCGCAGTTCATTTGCTTGAGCAGGATTCTCGCTGGCTGAGCTGCTAGTGAGATTGGAAGGCGTAGCTTTGAGCCACACACTGAACCTTGGGGCATTTCCACAGGTGTCTTGTGCCTTGGCAAGTGTTTGTTTGTGCACAGTCTTTTTTGAGCAGGAGGTTTTGACATTCACCATGTTTTAGCTCGTTCCTCCTGTGAGCTTGATATGTTCTGCCTTGAGTGGCCTTGGGACAGGAGGAGTTGGGCAATCCTCAGATGCTGCCAGAGGAACAAAAACGCTACCAGCTGGTCAGGGCCTTGATGCTAGGCTCAAGCTCAAAGATTCCATCCACCATCGTTGAGAGTTGTTAGGGGTTCACAAGTAGACCGCCATGTTTCTAGGTGGCACAAGGATGTGAGGAAGCAAGGAAGGATATCTTCATCCATTTTGATGTTTATTTTGATGCATTCAATTTGGGTATAGGTTTACTTGTTGTGGATAATATGTTTCCAGGTTTGACATGCATCATGAGATGAGGTTCATGTTCTTTGTGAATAATGTTCCTCGGAGTCTTGATCATGCTGCTGCAGTTGCTGATCAATGACGTTGTTTGAGGTCAATACCATCATTGAAGGCTCTTTGCCCTTCACCGTGGTGGAGAGCACTGCTCTGAGACTTGCACGAGATTGTCCGCCGAAGCTGCGTTGCCTTCTGCATTTTACATCGCCTGTGACTCCTGTTTTTGGTGCCCAGGAGTGGAAAACTGTGAAAGTAAACGCAGCTTGGGGGGCCAACTTGGGCCAACCTTTTGTTAGCAGTTGCCAGTGCAAAAGAGACCACGATGCCTTGAATATGACATTCGTGAGTCACTCAGGTACTCCTCTCACCCCTTCAGAAAGACCTTGTCCAATGGCCCTTCTTGAGCCAAGTTTCTGCCACATTTAGATTCCCGTTTCACATCAGACATACCCACCAGTTCTATGAGGATGTGACTTTATTTACAAAAGATTGTTTCCATTATGGCACTGTTTGCGCATCGATGAAGACACGGGCAACGTCAGTGTCTCGAGTCTTCATTAGGAAACGCTTTGCGCCCTTTGGCATTGTCATTGCGAGAGGTACTCTGTATTCCAGACTTATGATTGCTAATCCCAAGTGTGTAGAAATCGCAGAGAAACCATGTCCTGGCATGCTTTTACACCCTCGATAATTCTTGTTTGGAGTTCGCATACGAAGCCTTTGAAGCTGCGATTCTAAGGATACGATCCGTGGAATCAGGACCGTGGGCATGTGGATGTTTGTCCAGGTCGCTTATGGACCAGGTGACTTGGCGAAACGGAGGAATCGCCCCTTTTTTTTTTTGGTATTGGAAAAGCAGGTGTTGGGTATTCAAGCAGCATGTGCGAAGCCAAAACCCGGGATGACCATTGTAAAGACGACTCTCTCTCAATCAGATTGGATAAAGCGCGCTTTAGCATGCTTTACTCAGCTTGGTATCATACATTTGCATGCCTGTGGAAGTATATAAATTTGAATACATGAGGTCATTTCCGATCGAATCTAGTGGACAATTTGACAGGACATGATCATTACCTTTGCTACAGCGGCAAAGACGCAGCACTGCCCGGCACGATTTCCTGAATGTTTACTCTTGCTTGGAGATTGATGCTGGATCGTCATGTTGTCACTCCTTCCTTATATATAAACAGGCTCGTAACTCCTGTATTGGAATGCAGATCGAGAGCTCCCAAAGGTTCCAGTGGCAGTAACCCAAAGGTGTTCCTCAGTGATGGACTAGCAGCGATCATCTGGGCCAGGCCTTACTGGCTTCTCATCTGCAAAATCAAGGGTTCGTCTTCTGGCCCCTGAAAGGGTAGTGGCTTTGCAAGAATCATGGACATCGCATGGATGCATGTGGACCCCCAAGAAATCCATGGAAATCCAAGTTGAATGGGGATTCCGACATATAGACATTCTTTCATGCGAAGGCAGTTTGCCTTTTGCAAGTTTGTCCCACCTTTTGGATGTAGGGCAAATGCTGGTGCTTTCATCGAAAGACATCGTACGACAATGTGTTTAATACACTGTATACTGTATATATTTTAAGAACTTTTCTCTATTATAAGATTCCATGTTTTTTCCCGAAAGCATTGCGAAGGGTTCTTCCGGAAAATCCTTTGAACACTTACACTTCGACACTTACACTTACACACACACACACTGGAAGAGCGAAAGCATCCAAGTGCGAAGTATGCCAGTGTCAAAGTATGCAAGTGTAAGTATGCAAGCATGATATGCAAGGGTGAGTATGCAAGCACGCAATGAGTATACAAGCATGCAATGAGTAGGCAAGTGTGAGTATGGAAAACTAGCACGGGAGATGTCCTAATGAAAAAGCATTTCCCCACTTTATAAATTCTCTCTTAAAGGCGGAGTGCGGGACGAACAGCGTCAACCCAAAGTGCAACCCTCTGCGGAGATCGTGCGTGTCGAGTGCGCGAAATGCAGGC
>CAXAMN010013335.1:1973807-2062232 GCA_963970005.1 Durusdinium trenchii | reverse complement strand
GACACTCTCTTGTGAGACACTCTTGTAGGACACTCTTGTGGGTCACTCTTACACGACACTCTTGTAGGACACTCCTTGTGGCACTTGTGGGACACTCTTGTAGGAAACTCTTGTGGGATACTCTTGTGGGACACTCTGGTGGGACACTCTTGTAGGACACTCTTGTGGGACACTCTTGTGGGATACTCTTGTGGGATACTCTTGTAGGACACTCTTGTGGGACACTCTTGTGTGACACTCTTGTAGGGAAACTCTTGTGGGACACTCTTGTAGGACACTCTTGTGGGATACTCTTGTAGGACACTCTTGTGGGACACTCTTGTGACAGTCTTGTAGGAAACTCTTGTCAGACATGGGACACTCTTGTAGGACACTCTTGCCGGACATTCTTGTGGGACACTCTTATAGGACACTCTTGTGGGTCACTCTTATGGGACACTCTTGTCGGACATTCTTGTGGGACACTCTTGTGAGACACTCTTGCAGGACACTCTTGTGGGGCACTCTTGTGGGACACTCTTGTAGGACATTCTTGTAGGACACTCTTGTGGGACAATTTTGTGGGACACTCTTGTGGGACACTCTGGTGTGACACTCTTGTAGGAAACTCTTGTGGGACACTCTTGTGGGACACTCTTGTTGGACACTCTTGTAGGAAACTCTTGTGGGACACTCTTGTAGGACACTCTTGTGGGACACTCTTATAGGACACTCTTGTGGGACACTCTTGTGGGACACTCTTGTAGGACACACTTGTAGGCCACTCTTGTGGGACGCTCTTGTGGGACACTCTTGTGGGACACTCTTGTGGGACACTCTTGTGGGACACTCTTGTGGGACATTCTTGTGGGACACTCTTGTGGGACACTCTTGTAGGAAACTCTTATGGGACACTCTTGTAGGACACTCTTGTGGGACACTCTTATAGGACACTCTTGTGGGACACTCTTCTGGGACACTCTTGTAGGACCACTCTTGTGGGACACTCTTGTGGCTGTGGGACACTCTTGTAGGACACTCTTGTGGGACACTCTTGTGGCGCACTAGAAGCACTCCTGCGAGCGTTTCGTTTCGAGACGTCCTCCAAAAGTCACGCTTCGAGGCTGCGCAAGACGAGCGTTTCGTTCGAGACTTTCTCCAAAAGTCACGCGTCAAGTCTCCAAAACGAGCGCTTCGTACGAGACTTCCTCCAAAAGTCACACGTCAAGTCTCCAAAACGAGCGTTTCGTACGAGACTTCCTCCAAAAGTCACGTGTCAAGTCTCCAAAACGAGCGTTTCGTACGAGACTTCCTCCAAAACTCACATGTCAAAGTCTGCAAAACGAGGATTTCGTACGAGACTTCCTCCAAAAGTCAAGCGGAAACACCCATCGGAGCACACACATCACGCAGCCCTGCCAAGCAGTTTCGCGAGTCCAGCCCCTCCAAACAATACCCCCTCACACGCCAATCCCAATGTGACAGCGACATTCACCTCTACCACAACTCACGACCTCACGATTCCCTGCGCCTGCCACGAATCTTTCCGCATCCACACGTCTAACGCGCACAAAGTACTGCGCCTGCCACGAAATGTCACCTCCGTCACACCTCGCAACCTCACGATTTCCTGTGCCTGCCACGAGAATCGCACTTCCACACCTCAAAATCAGCACAAAGTACTGTGCCTGCCTCGAAAAGTGAGAAGATCATCTCACGTGAGCTTCAACAAAATTTGCACCACACCACACGTTTAGAATGATTTCGACCCGTTCTGAGCACACTCCCATCCACCAAAATCGCCATTTCAGCTGAGACTTGTCACGAAAACAGAGCTTCGATGCCACACCCTGAAACGCAAATCCCAATGGCACGGCCACATCCAACACCCCAAAAACACGACTCTCCAAACGCTAATCCCAATGGAACTGCGCAGTAAACTGCGGATCTCTCAAACCACTGCGCCTGTGCAGCGAAATGCATCACGCTTCTTGCGCGACATGTCATTTTCATGCAAATCACAATGGAATAGCGTCGCAAACTGACACGTGACACATCCATGAAAAGTCACTTACAAAAGCTTCCCCCAATGGCAGCGCCTTAGCGTCCTACTGCGAACGGTTGCGAACGGTTGCGAACGGTTGCGAACGGTTGCGGACGGTCGCGAACATAGAAGCAACGGGTCGCGAACAAGACTCTACCCCCAGACCCCCAGAGTTAAACGAGAACCCTTCGCTACGCATTCGGGAAAAGAGAAGAGAAACACTGAAGCTCAAATAGGCTCTTACTGTCCAAACAATATTTTATAATTATACCAGCGTAGACCCCAAACAGAGCAATGTTCAAAAATGAGATCTCCGAACAATATGGCCAGCAGTATTTCCTAGAGGAAGAAAACTGTAGTCCACCATGCAGACGCACATACAAGATTCAAAGGGAAAGCATTAAAATTCTGTTTTTCATTGACCTTACAATGGGACGCCGTACAAGGGCTAAAACATGAAATTTATGGATCCAGGTTGTGACATATGTTGCCCCCCTTGTAAACACGAATGCGCAGACCCAATCAAAATGAAGATTTCCTCAGAGCACGGACACTGCGCTTGGCTTTTTCCTTCCTACGCAGTTGCCTTCTTTGGCTTAGCCATGTACTGCATTGACCTGTGTTTGCCATAGGTCATTCTTATTTGAAGTAAGAACCCCATAGCTGTCGCTATCTGGGGAACAAGTCTACGAGTCGCGCAGCCTGACATTTTCGATTAGTACAAAAAGCTCAAGCAAAATCACCCCAGCAACAACACCAGCTGCCAACCGATGACCAGCAACAAGGCTTACCAGAGTCACAGCAACCAACCTACTCACAAAAGCACATGAAATTAGACAAAATACTATCATGCGCATAATATGATGTCACGCACATGAAATGATACGGTGCACGCGGAATGATGTCGTGCGCATGACATGATGTCACGCGCATGAAATGATGTCATGCGCATGAAGTAATACTTCTCATGGGAATACTGTAGTTTTACTAACAGCAGCCGAAATAATACTAACAGCAGCCGAAATAATACTCTGCCCGTGAAAAAGCGCACATGAAATGATGTCGTGCGCATGACATGATGTCATGCGCATGAAACGATCTCACGCGCATGAAATACTAGCATCCGATGTGACCGCATGCAGTGCGGCGACTTGCGGTGCAGTCACGTGCAGTCACTTGCGCCAGCGGACAGTGCTTAAATAATCTGTTTTTTTATAACGTGTTATCGATGTTAAATGATTTAATAACAAGTTTTAAATGTATGTGAACTAGTTATAACAAGTTATAAGTAGGGTTTAAACAATTATAACTTGTTAAAGTAAGTAGATGTTTTAGTAAAAATTGTCAACTTCTGGCTAACCATGTTAAGTCAATGTTAATTTTTAACTTGAGTTAGGCAGAGTTAATAAGAAAAAAATAACATATAAGTATTGAAAAAAATCTTCCACATTGTAAGTTTTTTGTTTTAGAAGATTAAAAAAGTTCTATTCTAATGTGAACTTTTCAATAAACCACCATAAGAATAATCAGCCAGCATGGCATTCAATTTTGTAAAAGCATCATCAAGTGCAGCTACTTTGCCCAAGGGTGAACATGAAGGTTGACATCCAAACAACCACAACCATTAGCTGCAATGATTGCAAAGCAACCCCAGTGCCTGCCAATTTGATTCAAGAGCATGGTGGCCGCCAATGGTTGAAGCCAAATCATTTATGGCAAGGTTGGCAAGAATGCTTCTTTTTCCAACCACACAGGCTTCCAAGACTTCATTGTCAAGAGGAACCAACTGTGGGCCAGAGGAGCTGGTGAAGACCAGCCACAAGAGACTGTCTATGAAGAAAGTGACCAGAGCACCCAGAGGACAAAGGCCAAGAAAAGAAGACTTGATGACCCAGAGATTCTCCAAGTACCTCTGGGTGAAGCTACCATTGAGTGCTTGATGCAGGGGCAGAGGCCAACCAAATCAGATACTACTACTACTACTACTACTACAACTACTACTACTACTACTACTACTACTACTACTAGCCTTGTTCTTCAGAGGTGGTAGCTTCCACCAGCTCTTGGCCAGCAAGCGCAAGCAACACCCATCTTCGACCAGCAAACCATGGTCTTTAGTTGTATACTTGGACCTGGGCATGGTATGCCAGTTTCCTCCAATTTGGCCAGCACCTCCATTCCACAGACAGTTGGCTCAGCATAGCTTTGGTCAGATCCAGCAATGTATCAGCTGTGGAAGCTGGTGTTGGCCAAATCACCACTGCTCTGCTTAGAAGCTTTTTTTGCCATGAGCTGATTCATCCACCCACTGGCTTTTTGTTGAAAGGCTCAGAAGGCCAAGATATCAGGCTCCACTTCACCTTCTCCATGCTTCTGGCTGATTGTGCAGCCCAGAAGCAAGTTTGGAGCAGCAAAGGCGACAGTGGCCCCAATGTTCGAGCCAGTGGCACCACAGAGGACCAGATGCACTGCAACATCACCAAGTACAGCCAATTGGTGCTGACCAGTGATGCAGAGATTCTCCAGTCATATGCCAAATTGGATGCCAAAAAGACCCAGTGTACCAAAGCAGAGTTTGACATGTGGCAGGAGGCCACAGGTTGGAACCACAGCTCCAAGGCTTTACTTCTCGACCAAGACTTGAAATCCATGGGCCAATTGAGGCCATGCAGCCAATTTGCGCATGATTACATGCATAGCATACTGCAGGGGGTAGCACCCATTGTGTTATACCAGTGGCTGTGTGCCATGGAAGAAGGTTTCCAAGTATGGTCTGGCTTGGAGGCTTACTTCCAATTTTGGGTTTTCCCAAGAGCTTGGAAGTGCCAGCATGTTGGAACATATTTCTCCAAGAAGAAGATGACAAGCCACAAAAACAATCAAAAAGCCTCAGAGTCCAAGCTTCAGAGTGTTTAGCCATATACCCAATTGTGCGCCAGTTTGTTTACAATGTGGCATTGCCCAATGGCCTCCAAGCTCCAGCTTGCCAGGCTTTGCTGGCAATGGCATCTCTCATTGACCAGGTCCATGATGGAAACCTTGCTGGCATCATCAGCAAAGGCACTTTATTGCCAGCCATAGAGCTGGCCATACAGTGCTTCCAGACTGCCTTCCCAGAAGTGTCATTGATAAAGAAATGGCATTGGCTGCTCCATATGCCAGATACACAGCAAAGATTTGGCTCCCCCATCATGCTTTGCCAATGAAAGAAAGCACAAGCCAATCGGCCAACTGGCCACTAGTTTGCTAAACAAGAAGAATTTCGAAACCAATCTCTTGGAGCAAGCTCTTGCCAAGGAGATCTGCCACTTGGACCAGCCACAGTTGTTCAAAGATGGTGTGCGTTTGGTCGACCCCATCTCAGCTTCCAAGAAAAGTTTACAAACTTTATCCAGTTTGATTGGTGAGCCCATTGGAGAGGCCAAGAGCAGCCAGTGTGCCAAAGTGAACCATATGAGCTGCTTCAAGGATGACATTGTCATATACCAGGCAGGTGAGTCCATGGGGGTTGCAGAATTGCATTTCCTATTGCATGATGTTGCCACTACCTTGGTGAAGTCTTGGCTGGTCAAAGAATGGCTACCGCATAAGCAATGTGCAATTTGCCAAGTGCTGGACCACAACTTGGGATTTGTACCTACAGCAGACATCATTGTGCCTGTGATTTGCCACAAAAGCACAGGCACAGCCAAAGTGCTTCTGCCTTACCCAATCTATTCCCAAATGCTGAAGAAAAGGATCCAGTCCATGCGCTTGCTGGTTTTGTTGTCTTTCTAAGCACCAAAATTGGCTCTATGGCATTTCATCAAGCCAGTGAATGCATGAAAAGTGGCAATGCAATAGTCGCCTGGCTTGGCATTTTATCAAACCCAGCAAGGTGTTCATGTAGGATGGGTTGGTATAGTTTATTGGAACATTTTGATATGAACAATTAAAAGGCTTGCCATGTGGCATTTCCATCAAAAGAAACATGTTTCAAAACCATGTGATTTTATTCGATGTAAATAAGAGCCACCAGCTAAAATCACGCAGCTGGTTACTATAATTTTTTATTTTCAAAGCTTATTTTCTTTACCATATGACCTTTAAAAAGTAACTTGTTAACTCTGCCTAACTAGTTATAAAGATTTAATAATTTCATGATAATTTGGTTATCTCTACTTAACATGTTATAAAGAAAACAGACTATTTAAGTGGTGGTCACTTGCTGTCACCTGCTCCAGCACGCGGTGGCGGTCACTTCAGTCACGTGCTCCAGCAGTCTCTTAAGGGGTCACTTACTGTGGTCACTGGCGGTACGGTCACTTGCGCTCGCTGCCGTCACTTGCGGTCACTTGCTCCAACGAGCAGTGGCGGTTACTTGCTGCAGTCACTTGCGGCCACTCGCACTTGCGGTGGGGGTCACGTGCGGTCACTTGCTCCAGCGGGCAGTGGCGGTTACTTGTTGGAGTCACTTGCGGCGCACTTGCGCTGGGGTCCGGTGCGGTCACTTGCTCCAGCGGGCAGTGGCGGTTACTTGGTGGAGTCACTTGCGGCGCACTTGCGGTGGGGTCACGTGCGGTCACTTGCTCCAGCGGGCAGTGGCGGTTACTTGCTGGATTCACTTGCAGCGCATTTGCGGTGGGGTCACGTCCGGTCACTTGCTCCAGCGGGCAGCGGCGGTTGCTTGCTGGAGTCACTTGCGGCCACTTGCGGCGCACTTGCGGTGGGGTCACGTGCGGTCACTGGCTCCAGCGGGCAGTGGCGGTTACTTGCTGGATTCACTTGCAGCGCATTTGCGGTGGGGTCACGAGCGGTCACTTGCTCCAGCGTGCAAAGGCGGTCGCTTGCGGCAGGTTGCAGCGCTGATGTTGGAGAGCAAGCCGTTGCAACCTTCTTGATTTTTAGTTTTTAGCCTCTTCTAAGTCTATCTGCGCATGACTTGTGAGAGCTGGCTGCAATTCTGCAATTTGGCGAGCTCGGCACATTAAGCAAAATGAAATTCATGGGAATTCTGGCGCAGTAACCAAACTTTCAAGTGCTCAACGAGACTTGCAAGGCCAACCTTCACGTACTTTGACTAACAAGCTTTTGCGTCGCTGCATTTTCCACAATACATCGTTCAGCCGTCGTGCCTATCACGTCCAACGCAATGATCGTGTCTACGTGCACCCACTCCGAACATAAAACAAAGGCTGTGACAAGGAATAACATTTGCAAATCAAAACGCAGAATCAATTCGCGGCACAGCATAGCCATACTTGAAGCCGCACTTCTACGGATTCTTTACTCGTCGCAACGCCCGTTTCCTGTGGAATCGTGTTGCGACGCAAGAACATTACGGTGAACCCTTGTGATCATTCCCCTGGTATGTTGTTTGAATGTTGTCAGTGCAGTTGAAAATGTTTTTTTGCGCTGCCCTGCCACCCCCCTTAAAAGATCGAAAGTGTTGTTTACACCCAATCTGGCAAAAAGAAATCCTTGATCAACAAAGCGAATTCTTGAAGCAAACACAAAAACCGCACGACTCTTGCAAACAATGCTAATGTCTGCTCACTTCAGCATCCCGAAAAGATATGTAAAAATACCAAATATTTTTTTAAAAAACAAACAAACTTCCTCGATCCTGAACACATGGTTACGCAATGGCATTGCTCTGCTGCGAACAGTGTTTGACAAGCACCGCAACGGCAAAAAAGCATTCAAACATGCTGGCTTTCGCAAGTCAGTAAAAACATCTTCTTTTTGGCTACCATCACGCAACCCTCATGAACCCGCAGCAGGCCATCTGCCACAACGACTCTTCAGAGTCAGGGCAGCCAGGCGCCAAAAAGGGTCACACAGTATGGATTCCGCTTTTCATCATGTCACATGCCGCGTGACTGCAACCAAATGTTGACATCGATACAATCAACCATCCATCACTGAGAGTGACCCCCCAGCGCAAGCAGAAGTGCAGGACAAAGCCCCAAGCTCTGTTATATCGGTCTGAACGCCCTTGCTAACAACAAAGATGATATCGTTATCCGGCAAACTTTTCTCAACTGCATCTGTCTTTCCATTGACCATAGTCTCCAACAAGAATCGATCACAAACTGCCACAGCCGGCAAATCATCCTCATTCACATGAATTGCCACCAAATCCTGGCATAAGAACACGCTTGCTTACATGTTCATTCATATCTCAAAGCAAAGCAAAGCTTTAATTGAATGGCACACCACTAAAGCAACAATGCCTTCTCTGCCGGTTTTTCGTCGTGATCTGGAGCTTCAGGCACGTGAGCTTCAACAAGACTTTCCTCCAATGCGCTCACCGAATAGTGCCACTTGCAAAGCTCAAAAGTACAAAAACATAGCAGCCATAACAAAAATCAATCCATAGATCAAAGCCTCCCTCCCAGCAACCCCAACCTGCTCCTCCAAATCAGCTTTAATCTGCTCATCTGCTTCAGGACACGTCATATAGCCTCGTTGATAATCAAAATCCAAGTCCCTGTGATTGGCTCCGCCGCAAAAAGCTTCTCCAATAGCCACAGCCGCAGCATAACTTGTAAAGCGGTGCCAAGCAAGAGAATGTGCCTGCCGCTTGCCATGACACAGAACATATTTGCATACTCAAAGACCTAAAAACATACATATGTATATATAGACCGCATTTTACATACCATTTATATATATGTAAACATACATCTGCATATGCTACAAATATATATATATATTACATACATACATACGTACATACATACACACACATACATACATACATACATACATACATTAAAACGTATATATATATATATATCCATGTTGTTGGATCCAAAACCAAGCTCTCATGATGGCCTGCCTTCTTAGGATTCTCCTTCTGACACTGGCACTTCCAGACGGGCAGCCATTGAGATGGAGCTTTTCGCGCTTTCCGCATGTTGCAACACTCGCGAAAAGCAATCAGTAACAAAGCTTGTCTGATAACATGTCGCAAGATGGCGAGCTGTCCCTTTGGCAAACTGCAACACTAAACCATGCGTCATTCATGATCTGAGCCGGCAAACTCATCGACGGCCCAGTGCAGCCAATGCAGCTTTCAAACTCGAAACACCAGAAATACAACAGAGCAACGACCTTGTGCGCATCAAAAAATTAATCGGCCCAGCATCCAGCCAAGCCCGGGGATACAAAGCATCCAGACAGGTCATGGGAAACAAGTGGAAGACAAGTGAGCTTACTGGGAGCCAAGTCGAGACATGTGGGAGACAAGTGTGAAATCATGCGGCCAGAGCACTCAGAGCATCCAGAGCTTACTGGGAGAGACAAGGGTGAAATCATGCGGCCAGAGCACTCAGAGCGTCCAGAGCTTACTGGGAGACAAGTGGGAAACAAATGGGAGACAAATGGCAGACAAGTGTGAAATCATGCGGCCAGAGCACTAGAGCATCCAGAGCTTACTGGGAGACAAGTGGGAGACAAGTCTGAAATCATGCGGCCAGAGCACTCAGAGCATAGAGCTTACTAGGAGACAAGTGTGAAATCATGCGGCCAGAGCACTCAGAGCATCCAGAGCTTACTCGGAGACAAGTGGGAGACAAATGGGAGACAAGCCTGAAATCATGCCAGAGCTTACTCTGAAATCATGCGGGCAGAGCACTGAGAGCATCGAGAGCTTACTGGGAGACAACTGGGAGACAAGGGAGACAAATGGGAGACAAGTATAAAATCATGCGGCCAGAGCACTGAGAGCATCTACTGGGAGACAAGTGGGAGACAAGGGTGAAATCATGCGGCCAGGAACACAAGCCCGGAGACAAACTCAAAATCATCCGGCCCGAGCACGCACCCCTTTAAAAGGAGTAAGCACCCCTCACAGGTAAACCTGTTTGGGGAAAAAAAACATTACAAGTGACAACAAAAAGTTGAAACTTGACTCAACCAATTGTCAGTTGATAAGTTTGCACAAATCGTCGTTGTGGTTTTGGGTATGATGTGGTCACCTGCATATACAAACCTAAAAATCATTTTAAATGTACCCCATCTATATCTCTCTATCTGTTGAACAAAGAGGGTTTAATTCCTTGCAGCTGAGTGTCAGAACAGCAGCTGAATGTCAGAACAGCAGCTTGAATTCGAGATTATTTTCTGTGTGCAGTTGTGGCACTCTTTGGAATTATATATATATATAACATGAATTAGCTCGTTATGTAATTGTAATGTTTGTCTCAATTCCCTGACGTCTGAAGTTGATTTCCGTAGCTTTTGCGCAGCCCTTGGCAGACTAATAACCAGTTTGTTGCTCACACCAGTGTGGGCACAAATGAAGTGGCACTTGAACCCACGCAAGGAGAACTTTTGCAATAGTGGGCTTTGACACTTGGAAAAAGAGCAAACTAAGAACTAAGCTCATTCTACCCACGGGGGCCCCTTCCAATACCAGAAAACAACCCCCTCAAATCTGAAATTGTAATACACATCCTCTTCAGATTCCAGCAGCTTGTTTGCCTTGAGTCATTGGGGCAAGTATGTGAAACGAATTGAAATCGGCACATTGATTGTTGAGTAGGAATTTCGCATCAGAGAGGTTGAAGACAGTAGGCAGGATTGAAAGCCAAATGTTCACTCCCGATCACTTCTTAATGCCTGTTCCAACAGGCAAACAACGCAGAATTACACACCCAGATCTACTTCCAATACTTCTTGTCATGCATGTCACACAGTCCCACACAAAGGATGGGGAGTTGCTGTGGACTCTGGGCTTAATAGTTCCAACTCGTGTGTTCATTTCCTGCAGGTTAACTTTTGAAAGGTGCACATTTCCCTGTTATTTTTTTGGTGGATGTTTAATGTTGGTTTACTGTATATATATAAATACAATGTGTATATATATTATATACGTATATATATATATATGTGTATGTATATATATATATATATGTTTTTTGTTGTTCCTATGTTTTGTTTTCTCTTGGTTTCTCACTACAACCTATGTAATGAATTACAATTTCCAACATGTGAGGCCTGTTTGGCTATCAGCTGTTTACAATCTTGTGTGGAAACCTTTTTCGAGATGACTACAAGAGTATGAGGGCTTCAAACCAACTTCAGAGACGTTCAGTCAGTGACAGAACAATGAAAAAGCGAAGGGAAGTCGACAAAAAAGCAAGCAAAGTAGCAAACAATTCTGGACTCAACAAGATCCTCCAATGAAATCAAAGGAGTCCAACGAAAGTCAAAAGGATGTGTGAGAATTGGATGTTTCAGATGTTTAAAGTTCAAATTGACAGTGGGATTCTTGATGAGCTGTTAGTGCTGGGAGCTGAGGAGATTCGACATGGGCATCTCCATGTCGTGGCCCAAACACAGGCGCCGTAGTCGTAGCGGTGTTGGAGTGTTCCATCCGCCAGGACGTTGAGACAGCATTGGTTAAACTAGTGGGACACATACTAAGTTCTTTTTGGCTTCTGCAGGTGCAGATTTCCTGGAGTAGAATATGTGAATACATACGTTTGGGATTCATTACCCATGTTGTATCTACTCTTGATTTTTTCTTCCGACATCAACGCATGAAATGCATGGCAAAGAAGATGCACACCTGCCAAGTTTGGCTCACAGAAGACATCATATAATATATACCGAGGGAGATTTGCGTGAAGTTGGCTTTGTGCAAATCCTCAATGTTAGGAACACGCTCTGCTGAAATTGCTTAAACTTGGATTCATATCGATGCCCACACCCGATGCTTTCTGGTACATAGATGCGACCACCAGTTGTGATATGTTGTGATTGCCTCCGACACGGCCATGACTGACCATCCACTCGCTCTCGACGGTTCGCGCCAGGTCAACAGAGTTCCTACGTCCAAAGGTGCGAAAGAGCCACGCATCGGTGGAGAGGATGTGACAACCCTTGGCATTACTACTATATAGTAGCTAGAAGCTACTAGCAGCAAGGGCATCCCTACTAGTAACAAGGGCATTACTCCTAGTAATAGTAGCTAACTAGTATTGGTAGCTAGAAGCTACTGCAACCCTTGGCTTCCTTATGTGTCGTTTGAAGTTTGTGCTTTCCTGGCGATCCGACATTGTATCATCGTCGCTCCCTTTTGCGCAACAATAAGTGATGGTTTCCTCATCTCAGGATTTGCGGATGGTTTTTTCAGGTTGTCGCGGATATACACTTATACATCTTTCCGACAGTTTCATGCCAGCAATGTCAGGGTTGTCTCGAAGATTCAAAGAACCAAACTCGTGGAGGTGAACCCAATCACCCCACGAGGTTCCTTTTTGTTGTAAGTTAAGTGGCACAAGTATGCACAGGTTCTCAGATTGCGATATTTGCTGGTGGGTATCAAAGCTGCTCGTGTCCAGTGGGTTCAATTCATCACCAATCCGCAGGTGTGCAAGCTTGCTGTTGTACAGCCTGGCCAGGCAAGGAACAGAAGCAACAAGTTGGGTAATCAGACCCTGGTGCCTTCATATTGACACACTGAGTGCCCCTTCATGGAGTTCAAGACGGAAACAGCAGGGGGGCAACTTGCTGGCTATTAGACTATCAACGGTGGTACAACTACCGTCACCTGGACTTGCCAAATTCAACCTTGTCTCTTGACCTGGAAGGCCTGGACTTTCAGCAGCTTTGTGTTGCGTTGCCAGAAGGCGCGGTTGTTTACCCGCGTGTACTCTCGAGCCACATTGCGAGGGCACTACTGTGATGTCTAAATTGGGGAGTCGCTCTATCACCATATGAAGTCCTTGCTGTACAGACAAAAGATTTACGAAACCACTGTCATTGCTTGCTCTTCCACTGTCATTGCACAGGTGTGGCACAAGTAATGTTCCTGCGTGGCACGCCAATACGCAACATGGCACAGGTGTGGCAAAGTTGAGTTAAGTAAAGTTCATGCATGGCATAGGTGCACACAGTTTTGGACATCATACCCACCTCTCAAGTCTAGAAACCATCAAGCGCAAGATGGATGGGTGTGTTGAGACCAGGAGACTTCAAGTCAGCCCATTTTGTAGATGGGAAATCCACAGCCGCCCAGGTTCACGCAAAGTCACCAAGTGTGTTGGTAGCTCGCTCATGACGCGTTTCTTGGTGATTGATTCATGCCTGCCAGCGCCAGATATTCACAGCTGTTCAGGAGACGTAGAGGCCATCAGAAGAGGCCCAGGTATTAACCGTACCATGGTGATCCGCTCCCATCTTGCAGCAGAGGTAGCCTTAGCGGACCCGTCTACCGTCTAGAGAGATCCTGTTCAAGGTCGCAAAAAGGGCCAACAGAGAGGCTCGGAGAGACATTGTACATCATTTAACTTAGTACTTCTTACACAGGCGAAGAGTCCGAGGTCGAGAATCGATGAAAGGCTGCTACAAAGTTGGAAGATAAAGTACCATCAACCACCCCAGCTGAGCGAAAACGATTCCACACAGAGACATTGGAAGGAACATCACAAAGAAAGACGAAGAAACGAGATGCCAAGGAACATATTCATTGGAACTTATGTTTGCATGGGCAATGAACTAGTTTGACCCCTTGAACACGAAATGATACGAAATGCTTGCATACACCCGAGAACGGACCCTCATAAGGGTCCAACATTCGACTTGAATGAGCATTGGATACTCGTGCACAGTGAGCCCTGGACTTGGAAATAGTATATATTGCAACATATTGAAACGGCATTTGCTTGGGCCTCCTTCGCGCACTATTTACCTTGTAGTATCATGTAGTAGTTTCCAGGCCTTCGACATTGAGGTTTCGTATGCGGACGATTAATATACAAGTGTAAGTGTTTTGTTGGGAAATATAATTTGCCAGTGGCCAGTGTTCACAAACTTCCTCCATCTCACCTGGTGACTCAACGATGAGTTACAGTTTCGCATTCTTAGCTAGAGAATGCTGGAGACTTGGCCACTATGAATAGCAATACCTTCAGATTTGTGCATGTGGAGGCCATTGTTGGTCGGTTGGAGGCCATCGCTAGTAGGTTGGAGGCCATTGCTATTAGAAACAAAGAAAAAGACAAGGAAGAAAGATCTAATATAGTTTGCCATTATGTTGTGCATTTTTGTGCTCCCCCATATGGCATGTCATCGCAGCAATACAAACAAACAGGTGGGATGTTCTAGCCTTTCCACAGGCGAAGTCGGAGCAGTCCTGGAAGTGTGGCAGCTTGGTTCCTCAGAGGAGGCGGGTTCCTCGGATTGGCCCCGGTTTCGACCATCGGAGAGTCCAGCACAGATTCGGCTCCGACTCCCAAATTGTAGTAGGAATTAGCCTTGCAATGACACCCTGCTACCTGAACATCCTGGTTTTCGGTGCCGTCACAGGAAAAGCAGGACCCCGTGTGTGTGCCCACGTACGTAACTAGTGCTGAAATTCTGGGATACAAAATCGATTCACCAAACTTTATCGGCAATGAAGATGCAGCAGCCTTTTTGCACTTTGCGCATGCTTGGGCATGTCCGGGAAGCGAAAAGAACTCAGTACAGCCTGAATAGTATAGTCAAAGACTAATAATACCTACAACGTCTAAATTGAAAAAAAAAACCTTTGGATAGAACACAAACATGTCGACTCATGTCTTGGAACACGAAGGGGAATTCAAGCCTGAACATGGATATGCGGTCGAGTGCATGCATGTGTATGTATATATATATATATATACGTGTGTCCAAAAATATTCAAAAATATACGTATACAAAACTCCTGTGCATATATTTATTTATTACTATATATTTATCTATTGTTTTTTATATGTACATTAGCCAAAAGTCCGATTCCTTGATATTTCCATTGAATAAACACAACTATATATTAGTAAAAAAACCCTTAATTGTTCCATATGTCCTTGACCATTACACATAGTGGATGGTCCCTCCACCCTTGGCCTTTTCCAAGGACAACGTTCTAAGCCATTGTGCCGGATGCACATCTCAGAATGTTCTAACCCTAAGAGTAAGAAACGTGCTCGTTCAAAAAGAGTAAATGTTCAAAACTCATTCTACGTGTAAGTCTTGGACTATAGTCATGGAGGAATGCTGTGCTTTTGAGCCTCCTTGATGCACTCATGGAGTATTGTGGGCTATTTCCATCCAACCGAATCCTTGACGGTTTGAAGATAATTGAAGGGCCCAACAAAATTTGCCAGTGTCAAAGACATGCAACAGCTCCTGAAGCCTCCAATTCCCCTCATGTGGTTAGGATTCTTCTAGGCCAGGCTGAGGGAGCCTCAGAAGTGTTCTCCAGGCCGCTTCGTGGAGGATGTCACTTTCAAGTGCTGGCGAGACTGCCACGTGTTTAGCACTTTTTGTGAGAAGAGTCTCAAGCGGCAGAAAGATCAAGATCAATCGAAATGAGTTCACTTCAGTCACTCCAACATGGTAGGTTAAGATTGTGTCATACTTTTCGCGTTTGAACACACGATAATGTGTTCCATGACCCAAGCTCGTCAGATGTATTTTAGTCTTTGGATATCTAGGCCTCAATGACCCGAGAACCATTTTCAAGTGAGCACCTGTCATGGTGACATTATGATCTCATGTGGTGAGCCTTGAACGTGATTTCTTACAAACGCCAGTAAGCATCATCCATATCCACAACCATAAGAACCACGCAGATGGCACTTCCCTCCTCTGCTCCAGGTGACTCTTTCAATAGCCACACATGGTTGGGACCTCGCAAGCAGTTTTTAAGCTGAATCTCTGACGATATCGGCATGCTTCCTTGTCTCATCTTCCCGGCTGCTGACAAGTTTGTTCTTCTGGGTGTAGTAGCAGTTTTGCCGCAAAAGGAGCTTCAAGAGCCATGGGTATGATAAAGTCGGGAAAGTGGGGAACTCCAAGGCAATTCATGAGTTCAAGGATCTATGTGTACTGTATGTACGATCTGGAATAGAAGAGGAATAAATACTTGCGGAGCTGATTGACCAGCCACGGCGCCCCTGATTCACGGCCGGGCCTCGCTTTGCTGCTCAGTCTTGTTAGCAAGCGAGGCCTGCCGATTCAGAGATACTACTTTGTGATGACAGAGGCCAGTCTCACGCAGGATTCTGGATAGGTTTCTGCAGGTGCCAGAGCCAGAGGATACGACAATCATTCTGCAGACGCGTGTCATTATTGTCCATGTTTGTTTGTATTGCTGTCTAGATTGTTTGGTTGATTTGCTGTTATGAATGGGGGATGTCCTGCGAGCATTGGAACAGCAAGCAAAGCAGGCTGCGTGATCCCAACATTACAGGCATCGTGAGGCATTGGTATCCTTGCCGATCCAGCAGCTGCTAGCCCAACGTTATATCCAAGGTTGCTGTCACTAGACAGCAGAATTGAAGTATTGGGTCATGTAGAAGCTTTTGCGCAGAATGGCATAGGGCCCTGGTAAAATTGCCAAACTCTTTCTCGTGTCAACCCAATTCGGCTGCCTTGTGCCTGGATCACCATTCATGTCATGTAGCTCCCTGAAACTCGGACGGTGCATGCTTGTCCATTTGGGTGCTCAAGAAGGGAGCCAAACCATCATGGACCACCATCCTCTTGATAACAACTATACGATGAAACTTCACTTCGCTTCCCAACGTTTCGAAGCAAATTGACGAGCCGGTTAGCTTGAGGCGACTTGGCAGCCATTGTCAGCGCGAGTGGAGCTTTCACCCACTTACTCTTGCTGAGGCAGGTGAAAACACCTTGAAGCACTCAGACTTTCAACGGAGTCCACAGTACTACTCCACATGAGCAACCACTTTTATTTAGGCTTTACTAAAGTAGTCTACGGCACGCTCTGTTTGCTTGTCTATCATCAGTATTCGCTTGTGAACCAGATAGGGCCCCCCACATGAACGAGATACTTTTGCTTGATGACACTAAAGTAGTCTGAACGAGATAGTGTGATGTGCTACTAAAGTAGTCTGAACGAGATACTGTGACATGACCTCCTACTTAAGTAGTCTAAACGAGATAGGGCCCCCACAAAATAGATAGTGTATTTGAGTTTTGTACCAAATAAATGCCGCCGCAGACATGGCAGTATCAGAACATGGGCCTTCAAGCAGTTCTAGGAAGAAGAAAGTTGCTTTCCTAAAGTCAAAGTGAGTCCTTTTAGCAACTCCGGCATGATACATTGAAGGTATATTCCTCCACTCTGCAGGGGTTCGGGAGGTTCCTGCGATCGAATGGATTGAAATAACCTCATTTTATGACAATTCCCGCAGGGAAGATTCCTTGGTGGGGGCCTGAGATCGACCATTTGTTTGGCGAAGTTTTGGGTTCATACATTTGCAGTAAGAAAAGATGTTTGGAGGTTTGATACGCTTGCAGTGTGCATACACCTGGGAATTGTGTGGTGGATTTGCACTTTCATGGACGCCTTGAGCGAGCAGACGGCCGGTGAAGGATCTCCAAATTGGCTAAACAAACAAACGTGTATGTGTATTTAACTGATATAATAGCGTGCTCAGAATTCTTCCACAAGCCTGCTATTGCCAGGATGCTGCATAGTAACATGGCTCTGGCTCATTCAGGCTCATTAACTGTTTAACGCATAAAAGACCGGCTCAATCTGCCTGATATTGAGCAACACAGGATTGAGCAAGTGCAAGGATATGCGATCATGCGCCGAGGAATCCGTGCAAGAGCTGGAAGGTCACTCTTTGCTGCTGAGGCGAAATGGGTCAAGAGTTAGGTGCACTCTAGGCCACAAGCTTAAAGCAGCAGCTTTATAAGGTATGAAGGTATGTATAGGTATGTGTACTTCTGTATCTACACATGTGTTTGAAAGCAAGGGTTAACTTGCATCAAGGAGTGCATCATGAGTCATGCCCGACCAAGAGCCGCATTGCAATGTCGACTTGGCGTTCGACCACAGGCGGTTCGGGTCAGGCCTCCTTCAGGCGGATGGACCCAAACAGCGGACTGAAGAACAAAGGTGTCAGCGACAGAAAGGAGAACCCAGGTGCAGGAGTCCCCCCAAAAAAGTGTCGAGACAAGCGGTACACCTGGAAATTGAATTTACTTCAACGCCTTGGGACTCAAAACAATACTGTAATAATATAAGCTTGACACCGACTCTACTTGGAGTCTTGACATGTGAAAACAGTGAAAGAAAGCAGAAACACAATCCTGAAATCGTTTTCAGCAGTAGAGCCGGCGCATCATCGTCATCATTATCATGTTTTGAGGGAGTTGACTGACTCAACGCCTTCTTTGACCAACTCACACAGGTCACAGGCAATGCACTGCTCATCTTCAAGGAGTCAGGCCTGCCTGCAAGATCTGAGGCATCTAGACAGAGTCGTTTTTTTGCCGCAGGTGCATACAATAGATTGTTATTTACCATCATTTACCTATCCAATTGTTGAACCTGTTTCCCAAATAATTACTGTTGTTTGGTCAAATGTGTGTGCTCCTTTCGCTTGGTGCACGACAGGGTCTTGTGGACACTGGAATGAGCGTCTTGGAAAGCAAACATGCTTTGCAATGCAATTGATTTAGTTTTACGATGAAATGCTTTTCGGTCGGTCACATCGGTCGGTAGGTATAGGTAGGTTATTGTTCAAACGATGAGTCTGTCCTCGAAGACCAACCGTCTGATAGGGGTCCCATGGGGTCCCTTTGCAGAACGTGTTTTGCAATCCAGAGTCGGCAATGGGAAGGCAACCTGAAAACACTTTCTTGAAGGATAAGCCTGATCTTCACTGGAAATGGGACACCGATACTGAGTGTGTTGTTGATGAGTTTGCTTTCTTGATACTTGGATTGGATATCATTGGATTAGTAAAGGTATGCACATTAGTTCCAAAGTTTGGGGCACCAATAGGTGAGCAGAGGATACTCATACATATTATATATAATATGTCATGCCAATAAAAAAAAAAACACATTTCAGTAGTATATAGTGGCTAGGGAATGCTGGGGACCCTGTTCGGGGCAAACTCTTGCTTGTCAAACACATAATAAGTTAAAACCTATAACAATAAATGTTAAACAGTTTCAATGGTGTCTACTTTTTTTGGAAAGCATTCAGTAGACAATGTATATAATTCATACAGTATACTGTATATGAACTAAAAAGAACACATCGAACAATAGCAACAACAGCAGGACACTAGAGACTAGACTTAGAGATTAGTGGACGTATGAAATGTGAGCGACCCTCACTCGAGGGAACCCATTAAAGAGAGACGCCTGAGTAAAACATGCAGAGGTATCCAAACGTACCAGACCACACGGAATCGTACATGGTTCCAGAGTGGGTCCAAATGTGTACCAGACTAGACCAGAAGGAATGGCACATGGATGGTTCCAAAATAATTGCAGGTAAGTGCATGGGGCATCCCCCTACACCTGCCAGACTGCATAGGTACGGTTTGCAGTCTGGCGTCGTACCCCCCCTCCAAAAACCTGAAAACATTGGAAGGATCCCATGAATCCAGGGTTTGCACACAATCAAATTATATAAGCGTAATTATGAGATGTTGAACTATGTTTAACCCAAATTTCCATGGGTTATCAGGGTGTCCTGCTTAGATTTCTACCCCACAATCATAACGACCTGGAAACTCGCTACAGGCTTTGGTGAACATCCTTGATCAAACCTATCAGCTATTGCCCAAAAGCAACCTCAAGGGCCCCGGCTGCCGTAAATCATCCCTGTCCCAGAACATCAAGGGAGGTTCTTTTGCTTCGTAAATTTTGTTCATGTTGATGTTGATGTCATTCCTTTCTCAATCCGTGATGTTAACATATTTTAACACAATTATGCCAGCATAGACCCCAGATAGCAATCGAATCATTGCATTGAAGCTGTCGCGCTTTTTCACTCACGTTTCACACACTCCTGAAATCATCACATGGACCAAAATAAAAAACGATCCAGCACCGGCACCACCACCTGCACCAGCACGCTCACACAAAACGCCGATCCAGCAGCACCTGCACCAGCACCAGCACGCCCCAAGAAAACGCCGATCCAGCACCCGCACCAGCACCCAGCACCCGCACCAGCACCTGCATCAGCACGCCCAAACAAAACGGCGATCAAGCACCAGCACTACCACGGGCAAAACACAAAGCCGATCCCGAGCCACACCGTTGAGAAGTAGAAACCCTTATACCTTGCAGCTATTTGGGGAACAAACATCATAAGTGCATAGATTCTTTTGACGGGAAGGCGACAGAATCCAAAAACATCTCACCAGCAAACATCGTATCAAGCATCACCCCGAAACGGCTCACAAAGGATCACCAAGAACATCCCCCTAGAAGGCAATATGCACAAAATAGAACTCAGGACCCAATAAACTAGAGCTAAAATGCCAAAACCTGTCAAAGTCAAGGTACTGTAAATTCTTTGCTTCCCTTTCAGTTCCTGTTCACCAACTCCCAACTCCTATGTCCGCAACCCCAAATCAAGAAATATGATTTCTGATTCACATTCATTTCCTTTTCACTGATTGCCAACTCGTATTTTCACAATCCCAAACACAAAACATCCTCGCTTGGTCCTGGTTTACCAACTATTTAATGACATGCGTGGGGAGGGTTGGTAGTGGTCAACTCGGTGACTCCGATTCCAAGATTTTGCCAGCGCATCCCATCACTTTGTTTGATTTACAGTGGCAGCCTTGGTGAATCATTTGAGGCCGCAGGTCTTTGATTCTTGCGTCCTTCAAGATCGACCAGTGCTTTTTTGGATGTTTTTTGTTTGTTCTATTGTTTCCTTCACTTTGGGTGTGTTTATTCGACCAGGCATCATCAAGAGGCTTTGCAGCCTTTCTGCAGTCACGCCGCCTGTCAAGGAGGACAGGGCGATGGGTGACTCTGCGATGCGGAAGAACTGTATTTCGTTGGGAATCATAAGCATTCCAACCTGCAGCAGAGCGATTGAGATCATTTCAGAGCGAAGCTGCCGGAATTCATGGCAGGTGGGCGATTGGACCAGGTTCTTTGCTTCGTCTCGGCGGGCACTGTGTTGATGCGGAAAGAGGCAGAGTGAGCCAGTTCTGACTAGCTGGGAATGTCCGTCAGGTCATACAATACGGTGACGGTCACGGTGGGAATCCTATAACAGAGTTGATTCCAACATCCCAAGTGGGCTGTGACCTGGAGTTCTGTAGATGCATAGGCGAAGGGGACTGCAAGTCCCGTCAAACTGAATCCTGACAGACCTGCACAACAGTCAACACTTGTTTTGTTGGCATACTTCCAAATATTCAAGATTAATTGGCAAAGGCTCTTTGACTCTTTGTGTAGACTATACATATAAGTATATATATGATGCATTTGGTTCACTCACTATTTCATACCAAGGTCATACAGAGTCATCCTGCGAGATTGCTCGATCCTGTTGGCGCGTTGGATCCCGTTGCACTCAGTTTCAGGTGAGCTTTGGTGAGCACTTCGAATGTGAAGTCTCGAGTAGCCTCAAAGCGCTTGAAGAGCAGGTGCTGTCAGGAATCGGGAGAGCAGATGACGGATGTAAGCATCCCACATATGCTTGACGACCTCTTGTCACAAATTTAAGTTTCCCTAAAAATCTAGGAGCCAAATGAACAGTGCAAACGCTTCTTCAAGGAAGCTCCCCCCAGCCCTCAGGCGGGGGGGAGCTTCCTTGAAGAAGCGTGAGCTATCCGCGTCCATGCCAGTAGCCTACCTAGCTTCTACTAGTTATATACCTAGCTACTACCTCTACGGCCTACTACGGCCTACCCTCCCCCCGGCTAAAAAAAAGAGGGATGATTAGTGTTTTTCGTCTGGTCCTCGTTGCACTTACGGTCACAGCCTAGCAGATTTGTTTGCCGTGCCACAGCTGTTTCTGAATCCGGTTGCTGTTTATTTGCACAGAAGACGGACAGACATGTCATGAGATTGTAGACGTGTTGTTAGCTTGAACACATGGTTCTTCGCCACTTAAACACAGCATGCAGAAGGGTCCCCGTTTGATTTGCTTTTTCCCCAAACTCTACTTAAGGGGTCGTTTGGCGACAGACTGGACCACCCGAATCCACCTGAGACATGCGAGTCAATGAGAGCCATGTGTCCCCTTCTATAGGAACATCATGTCCACAACGTCGTGGTTGTTGGACTACGCAGGTTTCTTCCTTGAGTGCGACTTCCACTCCACCCTCCTCCTTGTGCCTGCCCAAGACACAAGGGACGCAGATTGGAGAAGCCACATATCGCCACACGAAAGGATCACCTACTGTGACAACCTACAGTACTAAGATCATTACGACTCTGACTATCTAAGTTGTCATTTAAAAATTGCTTGGAAAACATTTGGTTGTCAGCACAACGGCTACCTGCAACGTGGTCACCGCAGCTTTTGAGCTTGCGTCATTTGTGACAGCGTGTCTTGCCAGGGCTTCCTCCTGTGAAGACGTACTAAGGCCAGGCATGGCAAATGCGAAGTTGATAGTGCCAGCAACATTTGTGCTGCTTGCCTTCTACTTCGGCACATGGCGTCTTCGGCAAATGTTCTGGCTCAGCCAGTGGCTCATGCTTGAAGCAAATCTCTACATGAAACCATGGCCATCAGCACATCCCTTCTTCTCGATGATCGCTCGACTTGAATGGCATGCTCCTGATCGGCCAGCAGTTGTGCCTCCCCTGCACGAGTTCAATGCCTCTGATTTTGACGCCAGCAAGGCCTATGACATCGCCAAAGGGAACACCGAGGTTCTTGTTGTTCGTGGGCTGTTCGATGATGCACCCTCCCGTTCCTGGGGAAATGAGGAGTTCGTCCGCAAGTATGGACGGACGAAGATGGTGATCAACAATGGAACAGGTGCAAACTCCATGTCCCACAGGCACCAGGAGTTCTACAAAATCGTCGACTCCAACCTCCAGACTCTTGATGAATCCATCCACCGCGGGGATTCAGTGGTCAGCTACGGCATCGATGAGATTTTCACACAAAATCCCGAACTAGCTGATGAGGTGGACGTGGATCGTCTTGGACGCGGCAATCATAGGCAGGCTTGCAGACAGCTGGGGATGCTTTATGGCCGTGCCAGGGCTGGGCAAGCAGGAGGCCTCATGTATCACAATGCCATCTCAAGCAATTATCTCATGCATCTTGACAGTGCCAAACAAGGGCCGTACGAGATGTCAAACTCGGCCCCCCAGTGCCTACCCAGAGGTCCCAACAGTGTTTGAGACGCACCGTAGAGTCTCAACCACCTTTCCAACAAAGCATACCAATATTTCCCACTATTTCCATCTATTTCCCCACATCCCTAGTTAGAAAAGAACTGCGTGTTCTTTTAGATGCCTTCGCAAACATGTTGTCGGTTCCTGTAAATCAGGTATGTCCGCGAAAGCTTGCGAAAGTGTCTTCAAAGGCAAAGAAACACACATGACGGTGGCCAGATTTGCATGTGGAGGTGTAAGCTGAAGTGTCGCATTGTTTTTCTCATTGAGGTGACATGAGGTGACTGTTCCAGTGAAAAATACGTGATGCACCCCCTAAGCTTCTTCAGAACCCACTAGAATAGTGTTTTTGTCTTACTATATGGGTTTGTCTGGTCTTTTTTTAACGTGTCCAGTTTATGTAGGGCTGGGATGTTCGAATTAAGACTTAAGCGAAGCATACCCCCCCCAAAGCATTCCCTCTGAAACGCTACTACTTTAGTCTTCACACTGTGTGAAGCATACCCCCGAAGCATCCCCGAAGCATAAAAAGTAAAAATACAGCCCCATATAAATCAAACGGAATTTGTGCGGTAAGAAAGAGGTGCGGCAAAAAGGTGGCTATTTGCATGGATATATGGGTTGTTCGATTGTTCCTACCCGGACCCCTGCCTGGATCAAGGCAAGTCTCTGGCTACAAGCTCGTGCGGCTGGTGTCCAATGCGTACTCTTTGTACTTCTTCCCTGTTTCCGGTGGCGAATTCGACTCCGGCTTCATTGCTTCAGCGAAGTGGGATGATTTGGAAGAGCTGCCCACCTTGGATGTGGTGCTTGGACCTGGCGATGTGTTGCTCTTTCCACCTTGGCTTTGGCATTCGACCAAGACGGTGGATCCTCCCAGCATTCAACCAATTCCCACCGGTCAGACTGACCGACATGCCAATCTCAGCATAGGCATCACATGCCGATTTCCCACTCCAACCGCTGCAGTGAAGAACGACCTTATGCTCTCTCTCTTCCGGACAGTTGGGGGAAAGCACGGAATCCCTAGTGGATCCTCCAAGTGGGCCAGGTTTGTGCCTTTGTACAGTCAGTTCTTGGACTATGTTAACGAAGTCCGTGGCACCATGCCACCCTGGGATGACACCAATGACTGCTGGTCTAGCAAGCGTACAGCTTGTCGCAAGCAGGGAGTCAACCAGTGAGTATGTGATTTTTCTCCCGCCGTTGTGTCCCGGTCCAAATGTAACCAATCGGCCTTACGATCTTACTGTAAGGCCAGAGCTAGAGAGGCCGGATTGCGATGCCTTACAACAAAAGAACAATGCAAACAGGATCAAACAATATCAACCTGTTTAACAATCTGGCATTTGAAAGACTCGATAAAGCATGACCAGGGGACTGAAAACGGCTGTTCTAACATAGCAGCAGCAGCAGTTGCGTCATCGGAGATGCTCAACCGCTAGCCGCCTTGCCAGGAGATGCCGAGAAGCTTTGCGGCATAGATTGGGAACTGTTGCGCAAGAAGTGTTTAATTGACGCGCAGAAAAGTCAAAGCAACAGCCACGAGCGTTTCGGAAAAGTAGACTCGACCCCCAAGCCCGGTCGCGAAATTCTTGATCGATGTGACACACGCAGGTCTTTTTTGATTCGACTCACAGGGTCCACTTCTTCACTTCTCCGAGAAGAGCAGAATGCGAGCATCAGGTCGGTTGATATGCCCTTGCTGAGGTTGATGTTTCTTCCGAGTCTCGGTCAGGTTTTGTTTTCTAATTACAAGCTTCTTGTTACTACTAGTAAGGCACTTGTTGCTAGAAGCGATGCACTTGTTTCACTTGTTCCTAGTAGCTTATTGTTTCTACTAGCTTCTTGTTACTAGTAGTAAGGCCTTGTTCCTAGTAGCGATGCCCTTTGCAAAAAGCATGCAAAAGGATGCAAAAGGCGCTTTTACAAATGTCCAGATCCGACATCGATGACTCCAGCGACGCAAGTCCTGTAGCATCCAAGCTTGCTGTTTCCGCTGCTCCTCCCTTCAGGTCTGCGCAGCCATCTGTCTTTGCTGCCCTGTGGCTGTCGAACGCCGGGCCCCCAGAGATTGGATCGAAGCAGGACGCGCAACATCAAGTTGCCCATAGAAGGAATAGAAAAGGCACAACTTACATCAACTTAATCAAGTAACAAGTAATTTGAAAGGACTTGACCGGGCGTTGGAGGATGTAGGAGGGGAGATCCGAGTGCGAGATTCAACACCTTATGAACTATATGTTACTTTGGCAGTCCAAAACATCCATTTAGTATACTACTAGGAGCAAGGACGCTACTAGGGGCTCCTGGCATCGCTACTGGCAACAAGAAGCTAGTTTCATCTTGATTCTAAAGACTTTCGAAGGACGAGGTGTTTACAGGCATCAACTGTGGCTTTGGGGGCTCAGATGGGCATCAAAGTTCATCAGAGCAGTTTTTGCATGTTTTTGCCGTTTGAGGATATTTTGGCGCTGGACGATCACCTGAATGTGGTGGGTCCCAGCGACCACGGTTGCGTCCAATGGCGCTTCTTGCAGCAAGGCATTTGCAAAGCCGTGGAAATATGATGCATGGCAATGGGCGTTGTTGACACACCCGGTGCATTGTGTCAACATGCCAACACATCGTATTGGTGTTCTGTCATACTCATACACCTTTGTGCAACAAACATCGAAACATGTGCAAGGGTCCAATGCTGCCCTGATAGTATGTTGATGTATGCTGTAGTAATGTGACAGGTATCATGTTTGATCATTTTTGGCTTTGTCACTGAGCTTCGACCATGTGGAAGCACATGGAAACTCATTGAAACTGTGGTCTTCGACTGATTGGCCATTGGCAATTCCCGCCCTTGCGTCGCCCAGGTGTTTTTCGTGTTTTCTCCCCTTAGGGATGCCTACCACGTGGAACAAAGATGAAAAAATGTAGGCTCTAGTCTTAGTGCACATTAGAGAATGCCTGTAGTTGTTCTCAACAGTTTGCTTGCGACGTGAATGAGGCTCCCCTGCCCGGCACTTGCTCACCAAAGAAGCACGTGTCCCTCACATGATGGTATCTATCACATAACGGGGCCACAACCTTTGAGGTCCCACAAACATGCATCATTCCTTTCAGTCTGAGGAGCTTCACCGCTTTTCTTGGACGTCAAGAATTTGTGCCATGCAGAGGGCTGAGCATTGATGGTGTCATGCGGCAATCACCATGGCAAATATTGGTACCAAAACGTTCCTTATGTTTTCTGTTCAATGCTGCTGTATGATCAATCTGTATAAAGTCATTTGGGCCTAAAGGCCTAAAGCTTGGTTCCAGCGACGCAACGCAACATTGTGTCGGCAAAGCAGCTTTGTTGCGTGCATGTTCACTGTGCTCGATGAAAGTATAGATGTTGTTGCTTGGGCGTAGACCATGTTTTGGGATGTTTTTTGTTTGTGTTTAATTTAGTCCGAAGATTGAGGGCACATTTTTGGAGCTATTCGTCCAATGTGACCAAGAACATCACACAAACAGATCAAAACAGGCTACATGTTCCAGTGAATTGAACAACGTTGGTAGCGTTACCGCGTGCATGCGCGCGCTTATTCGTGTCGTTCGTCAGATCGCAATGAGTCCACAGGCACTGTTGGAGCGATACCAGCAGAGGCCTGGGGGTGTTGGCCAGGGAGCACATGACATGTGCTTCAAGTTATTGGCAGTGGTTTGTTTCTCAGTGGTTGTTTTTTGCAAAACCAGTCGGGCATTCGCACACTTTGTTTATGCATACCGGTTGTTCCGTGTATAGTAAAGTCGTGTTAAGGTCACGCGTGAAATTTGCATGATCAAATGTTTCCTGAGCACTTAGTAGTGCCTTCAGAGCCACTAGGGAGAGCGTGACACCGAATACACGACTTTGCAATGTTTCGCATTGGGTTAAGTTTTCAACTTGTGCAATCTTTCTCAACAATTCTTCATGTATGTGTCGTGGATTCCATGGATGCCTATACATAGGCGATGCATCTTCGCATGCTTACATAATCGATCACTTGTTAGAACAGAGTGGGGTGGGTGGGTGCGGGGCGGGAATGCGAGACATTGCGAGACAGGTGATGCGAGTTCCACCCAACCCACTTGCATTGACTTGCGCACGCTTTTGACTTACTTGCTGCCGGGAGGATGACATCCGACCCGAAAGGTGTAATCAAGGGGCGGGATGCCCAAAACTCATTGCACGCTTCCATCCCCTCATGTTCACGTGTAGCTACTCACTTGCGCACGTCGTAACGAAGAAGGTATCATCCCTAAACGATTCTAATCATATTTATGTATATATGTATTATATACTATACGACATATATTACAAGACAAAGACAAACATGGTCAATGGGTGTCAATGGCTGGTAATCTGTGGGACTTCATTGTATCAAATGGAGCAGGGACAAAGACACATGGAAAGACGCGCTGAGTGTGTGGCAGTGGCAAAGGAAAGGAGTCTTGAGGCCACAGGGAACTCCCGGCACCGTTTCCTTGATTTTTTTTAGACGAATCTTGGAAGCGACGCAGCAACTCCACTTGCAAGAGTGAGGTTGGACTTTAGCTGCCGCCTCTGTCGAAGGACATTTGCTGGTGTGGAGGTCCGACGGCTCACGTTGGGGCCTCAGAAAAAGCGCCGGACACGGTGGCGAGTTGTGTGTCTTTTCAATTATGTTCACTGGTCTTCTCACTCATGTCATGTTCAAAAGATTACACCATAATTAAAACAACAACATTTGTATTACAATAGATAGGCTATAACAGGCTGTTCAGCAGCCAGCACGTGTTGTACAAGCACACAAGATGGTTGGCCAACGGTTAATGCATGCACTGGGACTGGACACGGCACGTGTATGTACATATAATATGTAACTATATCATGTAGCAGTATCAGATACCGATACCTGCTAATAGCTGAAATCCAAAAAGTTGACAAACATGCAATGTGGTTTACAATGTTTTTCTTCCGTAGTGTTTCCGTATACCGTATGTCTATCACCGCTTATCACCCGTTTGACAGTGTTTATACATCTATATAATAAACGTCCATAGATCCACGAGGTAGATCCAGTCAGCTGGGCTCAAGACAGTCCAACCATTGTTTCACCATTTGCAAACCTTGAAGCCAAACTCCAAAACTCCTCTCAGCTGCGAAGATGCACACCTGGCTTTTCTTTTGTTTCTTGCTCTCTCTCTCTCTCTATCCCTTCCTCTCACCTTGCCAGCTCATGTGAGGCGCAAGATATAGTTGTTTTCAGGGATGTAACAACTTTGCTCAGATGCCCAAAACAACATTTGTGGTTTCCGGCTGGTTGACAGACCTTGCATTTGAGAAACCCGGCAATCGCGATAGGGTTCAAAGGTGTTCGAGTTGGATGCTACCCACCACCTTTGCTGACCGATGCTAGACCAAGAAAATCTAAGAAACAGATGTTTGTCAAGCATGGTGTCGTTTTCTGGCGCTCGTTCTGAAATCCAAATCGTAGAAGCTACAAACGTAACAAAGGGCATTGCTACTAGGAGCAAGGAAACTACTAGTAGCTCCTGGCATTATTATGTACTAGTAACAAGAAGCTACTAGGGGCTCCTGGCCGTACTTCTAGGAGCAAGGACGCTATACGAACGGGGCTCCTGGCATCGCTACTAATATGAGTTTGCACCCGAGGCCCCTCCGACCCGCCGGGCCCGCTGGGCGAGGGCGACCCGCTGGGCCTGCAGCTGCGTTCTTGGCGCCTCTCCTTCGGGTCACCTCGCTTGGTCATGGGTGCTGCGGGCACCGGAGTCTTGCTTCTCACCTCGCGCGAGGTGAGTGGTGAGAGCCTGTGAACGGGGTGGGCAGAATTTGGCAGAGGTCCCATGAAAGGCAGCAAATATTGGTAGGATAACTCAGTTCATACGAATGAAACCACAAATGTCAGTGAAGCAAGGCATAACAAGGCTGTGTTGAAGTCTTGTGTTCGCAGTGCTTTATACACATGTTTCTACCATGTGTTCAGGGTTGCTTCCAGGCCTTTCGATTGCGGCCTATGTGTTGGGAGCCTGAAACCTTCCTGGCAAGCAATGTCAAGAGTGAGGGGAGACCCAGCAAGTCATAGCCGCATAGCTGCTCACGGCTTCGCCTCGCTGGAAATTGAAGTACTGTACCCATGGCAAGAGTTTGTTGTGGACTTGGGCCTGGGTCAAGGATGTCAAGGGCTAGCTCAGTCAGCTTTACCCCAGCTGGCGGGATGGATGCCTTCAACCCTCAACGGGTAAAAGCGCAGTCCAGAGCTCCAGTCGACGATGAAGGTCAGACGATATGAAAGCCTTGGGTCATCTTGGGTCTATTGAGTGTCCTCGGACATTTGTGTGCTCTCAGTCGTTTGTTTCCGTCTCAGTCTCAGTTGAAACAACGTATGTCCCTTCCATTCCCTTCCCACATCAACAAAACCCTGCGACATATCGACCGTGGTCGGAGGAAATATGCCATCCCCTGGAGCTGATTCTTTGTATCAATTAAAGTTAAAGTCTAGCCTAGACATGTGTGTGCTCCCAAGAGCTCAATCCTCAGGCTTGCCTGTGCTCTGAGAGATCAGTGCTGGTTCTCAAGGAAGAGAACGGCAAGGGACGCTCAGGAGGATCCTGTAGGCTGTGGACATGAGTTTTGTTTTTTGTTATTCCCAAAACAGTGTGGACACACATGGACACACTAGGGTCTTTACGGCAGTAGTTAAGCACCGGTGTCTAATCGAGGTGTTGCACCGGGGCGTCCGGCTAATTCACTGCTATTTTCAGAGCATTCATGCCTCTCGAAATCCTCGAAGTAAATTTCGACTGCGCAGGATTTGCTGAGCCGCAGCGGGTGCTTGTCGCAACTGCGCTCTGGTTCTGGCGCCGTGCGCATTTTCGGACATCGTGGTCACTTTTCGTGGCAGGCGCAAGGGAAATCTCATGGTTTGGTGGTCCAAAGTCGACTTTTCGTGACAGGTGCAAGGGATCGGAGCGGCTTACTTCGAAGTGCAGATTTTGTGGCAGGCGCAGCACTTTGGATATGGTGGTGATCTTCAACGCGCTCTATTTTCGTGACAGGTGGAGTGAAGTGTGACTTTTCTACATGTGGCTCGTTTTCAGAAATTGGGGGAAGTCTCGCGCGAAAGCTGCGTCTTTGTATTTGTATGTTGTCTTTGGAAGCGTTCTTGCAGCGAAACACCTTCTCAGGGCTGCGGCGTGTTAATCTTGAAGTGCAGATTTCGTGGCAGGCGCAGCACTTTGTGAACCTCGAAGTGTAGAGTTCGTGGCAGACGCAGCACTTTGTGAACCTGGAAGTGCAGATTTCTTGGCAGGCGCAACAGTGCTTTGTGAACCTCGAAGTGCAGATTTCGTGGCAGGCGCAGCACTTTGTGAACCTCGAAGGCCAGATTTCGTGGCAGGCACAGCACTCTGTGAGGCTCGAAGTCACTCTCACTCTCTGGCTCTCTCACTTTCACTCTCACTCAAACTCACCCTCACTCTCACTCACACTCACACATGCTCGCCTCACACTCACACTCACTCACTCTCACTCTCTCACTCTCACTCACTCTCAAATCTCTCTCTCTCTCACGCTCTCTCTCTCTCGCTCTCATTCTCACCCTCATTCTCACTCTCATTCTCGCTCTCACTCACTCTCACTCACTCACACTCACGCTCACTCACTCACTCACTCACTCACTCTCTCTCTCACTGTCTCACACTCTCACTCACAGTCACTCTCACTCTCGCTGACGCTCACACTCACAACCACCACCACCGCTGCCGCCGCCGCCGCGATCTCCACCTTCATCACCTAGACTTTCTGCTGCTACACCTCTAGACCTCACACACACTGTCTGGGGTCTCTTGCCGGGATAAACAGTGTTAGAGCCTTGTGTCATGGATCACGTGCGTGGAGTGCATTCAACAATTGAACCAGTCTTTTTTGGCCTTGGTCAATTGTTCTTCCCGTTCACAGCTACTAGTAGATCGATGTTGTTTTCAACGACTGGTCAGTTAATGTGTTTATACCTTTGCAGTGCATCTTACCCGCCGATGTGCTTTAATCGAGCCGTGACACAGTGTAATTAGCCATGCTTTTACATGTTTTTACTGTACTATCGGTAAGCACCAAAAGCAATGTTTGGATGACATGATATGACATGCAATATGCAAGAATCCACTGCGAAACAAGACCTGCGTGATTCTGGATTTATGTTAGTCGTAGAGTGGTAGAGGTTCCGACTGAATTCTTCACCCTTTGAGGCCAGCTGAAACTGAGCCGTGAGAAGGTTCTTGATGCGAAGGCGAAGCCAAGTGGTAGCGATATGTGACCGGCGATGGATCGCGTTGCAGTGTTGCTTGCGAGTCAGCGTGCCATGTGCAAGGTATGTTCCAACATTCTAGGCTTGAGTTCGGCACACCAACCTTAGAATTTATTTGAATTTGTTTAAAACAAATACAAAACACAAGTAAAGCAAACAAAAAGAACAACAAATTGTAGTTTTTAATGTTTGTCGACTTTTGTATCCTTTGTCATGTTTCACTTTATGTTCACATTTGTGTTTTGATTTTGTGGTTTTCGCATGTGTGTGTGTTTTTGTTTTTTTCCTAGGAACGTACAGCGAATATTGCTGACGGGTAAAAGTTCTCATAAGCACAGAAGTGGCACCAAGGAAAAGAGCAAAACCAATGCAACAAGAAAACAAATTGTGTTGTTTTTGCAGTTTAATTTGCATTTGCGATGTTTTTTCACAACAAACTCTATCTAATGGTTGGTCATAATAGCTGCCATTGCTCGACCCAATTCTAGGCGTGTCAATACATTCTTGCCCTCAGCTCTTCGATTAGAATTGTCTATCTATGACAGCCCTTTCAAGGGTTGTCATAGAGCGGCATCATGAACAGCCTCGACTTGAAAAACGGAATCATTTACAGTATCATTAATTTGCCATCATAGGGCAAGCCCAGTTTGAGGCGTCAGAACCAGCTGAAGCTTTTGTTCAGGTATTCCTCAGGCAGACAAGGAGGATTGTTTTCTTGATTGCCTTCATGCATGGACAACGTGTCAGTTTTTATGATTATTATTCTTAAGTCAGAACAGGTATTGCTAAAACGCTGGTGCGCCACAACTGCAGCAACACCGAACATACGATGCTCAAATGGTGTGCAATCATCAGTGTTGGTAAAGACCATGTGTTTATGTTGGTTAACCATCATATAGTAGTGTAGTAGTGCGTATATTTGTTGACTGCCAGGAATGTCATCATGAGCAATAAATAACAATAATAAGGCGTGATGGAAGAGATTGAGAAGGGCACCGCACATGCAATGCAGTGGTGTGGGATATAGGGCAGGAATGGACAGGATATAGGTTCCATGCATGGGTACACGATCTCAGGCTGTCGCATGGGTCGATGTCCATTCTGTGTCTTCACCGGGTGTACCGGTACCGGTGTGGATGCGCCAGTTCTTGTGGAGTGACATGTGGAACTGACAAGCACTTGAGACAGGTCGTCTTTGGCAAATGTTTTGGATGAGTTGTTTGGTCAGTCAGGACCAGCACTCAGTGGTGCAGAGCAGGAGACTACACGGGGAGGTGTGAGACCACAGCTGTTTATGTCCGGGATAGCAACCGGGTGAAGCCAGTGAAAGATAGCCATCACCACATCCCGCAAAGATGTGCAATGGGTTTGGTATTCCCCTCTATCGAAACTCAACTCGATTGTATAGAAGATCACATGCGTAGTTGAAAGTGGCAGAGCATTCTGCATTCAAAGTTTTTGGCATATACAGTAGTATATGTATATATGTGCAGGTACTTGCTTTGGCATTCAAAGCTGAACCTGCTAGCCTCCTCGTGTTGGCACAGGCGCCTGACCAGTTGATTGGCTTTGTTTGTTCTTGCAGACATGCTGTCAGCATGAAATCCGGAGATTTGGTTGAGCCTTTACACAAACTGTTGTAAAGTCCTTGCAAGCATGCACGGAGGGTGCGTATATACAGTAATTTGTTCTTCGTATTGGTACATGGTTTTGTTATACACTTGCGAAACGGGTCTACAGTGCAAAAGTCGGCCTGGGTCCTTGTTGGAAGCAATGCGTCGAAAGGAACTCAGAGGACCATGCGACAGCTTGCTGTGCTAAACCAACTATTCCCGTGAGAATTGAACCGTGGACCCGTGAGAATCAACCGTTGTGGTTTTCGGGGGTCCATGTTAACCTGGAGGGTAAACCTGAGATTATTGTCCCATGAGGAGACCCAGGGGGCTCTGGATACCTGATCCCCAGACACGTCACTTGCGCAGCAACGATGGATGCGGCGCTTGAGCCTGTTGCTGCTGGATTGGACCCTGGAGCTCATCAGCACCGTAGCGCTGGAGGTTGGGAGATGGGAGCGTGGGCTTAATCCCTAATTAGGGCTCCTACTACCTCCTGAGAACATGGTTGGGGTCCCTGGGGTGGTCTAACTACCTGATGCTTTAGCAAGAAGAATTCCCAAGCCAGAAAGTATTGAGATCATCTCCTGGCATAAATGTGAGAGTTCTAGATGATATTAGGCGCTTTCAAGCAACAAAGTTTGTAGGTGCTCACGGCTGCATTGGGATTCGTAGGCTGAATAGACATGAATGTGATTTTGTGAAGAAGCTGCTTCGTTGTTCCAACTGTTGGAGTAGATCCCCATTCTCCATTCTGGGACGTTTCACACATAGTAGAGCATAGTCGGCATGGTAAAACGATGTAAAACTCAACAGATAACAGATAACAAACAATGTACCTAAGAAACGCAGGAATCGCCTCCATGGCCCTTGGGTCAGCCATCTGCATGGCTTTGGGACCTTTGCCCGCGGCTTGGATGTTTTGTCCATGTCTTTTTCCAACATCCTATAAGCACCGCATATCCATTACCTTCCATGTTCCGCATATCCCATGGGTCCCATGACCACATTCAATGGGACATGCGGTATGGGAAGAAGGAACACAAAAGCAACACGAGTCAGACTCAGACCTACTTTTGATGTGTGCCCAGGTGATGGTGTTTTGGTTGGTCTGGGTCATCCAGGCCACTTCATTGGGCATGCTAACGAAATCACGAGAGGCATCGAACTGGACTGGAATTCATGCTGGATGTCGATATTGCCCATGCAAGAAAAGGCTGGTTGTGAAGGCGGCCTGAAGGAGGCAGATACAGAAAGTTGAACTTTGTGGTACTGGCCTTTGTGCACATTGAAGGTGAAGGTTCTCCACCAACTTCACTTCACAAGCTACAGCTGCCCGCAAAGAGGTGGGGGACAGTGAAAATGTTGGGTCAGCTCGAGTCTTCTCAATAATGGGCCCACCTCGACGAATCTTCAGGGAGCCCAGAAATGATCACGTTGGAAATCATGATATAAACCACTTTGAAAACAAGCTGGATGTTGGTGGACATGAAAATACCCGAAGATGGTATGTCCATCAGAGGTATGGTGTTCAGGGTTCAATTTGGGACTAGACTCCGTTTGGGTCTCCGCTCAGGTTCGACCCTGCAAGCGTTATATAGTTTGGGATTTGGGATGATGATTCGTGCAATTGAATCGGTGAGGATCTCCATGAAGTGGCGACTGGGTCGCTGGCTCTTGAAGAGGTAAGACGAAAGGTTGTCGCGTTCAAAGAAAGAGTCTATTGTCTTTCTGGAAGGAAGCCCGAAGGCTACAGTCTCAGCACCTGGATGTTTTAATGGATCTCATTGGGCAACACATTGTTTGGGAGTCAGGCATGACTGGAGCTGGCTGCAGATGGGCTTGGAAGAGGCTCCGAGAAGCCCAGGAGAGCCAGATTGCAGACAATTTGAAGGTCACTTAAACAATGTAATTAGCCGATTGTGTCAACGGTCACTTGTTCGTGATGCCTTTTTTCTGGTAACTCTGAAAACCTTCAAGCTCCCAGCAGAAGGAGTTGTTTTCATGCGCATGTGTAGCCTTGTGAGTGAGGGGAGAAGCCAAAAAAAAAACAACACTCCCACGAACACATCACATGGAAGTGTACCCCCCGGGTTGGTAGAGGAAAGCAGTCTTCCCACCTTTTTCCACTATCATGTTAGTGACTCGGAGGGTATTTAAATTTGGGATGACTTTGAGCCATTGGAGGAAAGGTAGTTGCAACACTCCGACTGGACAGTCCGGTGCTGGTTGCTGCACATGTGCCGCGCCCGCAAAACAGGGGCATTGCTGCAAAGCATGGAAGGAGTTACAGTAGCTGAAAATGGTCACGTGTACATATAAGCCTATATATTTTGCAACAGGGATGTATACAAAGATCATGACCCGTACAAGGTTGGAACATGTATATAAGAGCATTGATGAATCGTTTGGTTGCAACAGCTTTGGTCGTGCTTCATCTCCCTTGTCTCACATCAATCATACGCGGGTTCAAACCCAGGCCAAAGCCAACGCTCCAGTGCTCCTTGGTAGCGATGAGCTCCGATTTCTCACCTCGCTCTTGAGGGCTTCGGGAACATATCCGTTCAGGCCTCAGCCGACCTCTTGGAACACCCGGGTTGATCGGGGAAAGAAGAGGTCTGATGGTTGACTGTCGTTCGTTAATCATACATCACTTTACTCAAGACTCCCCAATAAAATGATTGATTCCCAATCGACAATCAACATGAGCCCCTCCTGTCTCGCCAATCCTCCAAGCCTGTTTGAGGCTCCACCAGCAGCTCTCGGCACTGAGCCTCACAGGAAGCAGGCCCGGTGGTCTTTGGGGCCAAGGCCTGGTGTATTCGTAAAGACCACCTTAAGATGTCGGAGCCATGACAAAATGTACCGATGTTGATGCTTAACATTGGTTCACATTGGTTCGTTTTAGATTCCTTTTTTAACTCTAATGCTTGTGAGTCATCACGATATAGCTTGTTGGGCGATGTAAGATGGGGACGGGGTCAGGATATCGTTGAGTTTAGTCATAGTAGTATACAGTATATGAAAATTGTTCGTTCATGTGCAAACCAGCTTGCTAGCCCGCTGTCGCACATGGCAAGAGTGGAAATGCGAGAGCAGAGCACAAGTAGCATATGTAGAATGACATTCATTAGGTGAGGAGTAGACAGACGGCGTTCAGGCATGGGGCTAAGAGAATATGCACCAGTTACGGTTTGCTATGTTTATGAATCAAACAACTATATAGTGGAAATGTGTACAATCATTTTTTTCTGGAAATAGCACCGAGAGGAAACAACTGATAAATAATTATTGATATAATCCCTGAGCTGTCAACAAACAAATAGGCTAGCAGTTCCTACCAATGCCATGACAAAGGCCATGCAATTCAGCAGAACCTTGTTCAGAATACTTAGTAGGTTCAAGTAGTGCCTCTGATTCTTACCGACAAATGAAAAAGTTCTGGAGACGCGTCTTGCAAAATATGGAAAAGTTCCTGTGGAATATGAAATGGTCTTGAGGTAGGAACTTGGATACATCTCATTCCTACTGCATACTCGCTTGTACTGGCCACATTGTTCCAGTTGAGAGGGTCGACAGTTTTGGAGGCCCAAAGAATGGGTACCTATCGCCAGAGCTGCTGCAGGTCGTGGGGAATCCTCGGGAATTGGAGTTGGAAGGCTTTGAACTCCAAGATTTGTATGAAAATGATCAATCTTCCATTGCTTGGGCAATTGCCATCGTGTTTGAACAGGCACTGACAGGCACTGTTGCATCCGTTCACAAAGCCAACTATGAATCAGAATGACCAAAGCCCAGTCAAAGGATGTCCCGCGGCAATATCAATTGGTTTTACCCCAATAGCTGAAAGATGCTGAGAGCTATAGGTTGTAGGGCTTCTTACTGTTTAATAACCGGGTGGCTGTTAGTGAGCAGGTAAACAGCCTGAGTTTGGAATCTGGAGGGCTACAGTACTGGCGGACGGTGCCTCGGGTCCGGTGTAAGCGAGGGGCTCCATGGATGATGTGGTGATGGTCCAAGGGCCTTTTTTGGAAAACTCTTGGTGGATACAGTACATCCGAGCACCCACCCAATGTGACCATGATGTTTCAGGCAGAACTTTCGGCACTTCTTGTGAAACGCGATGAGAATTACCAAAGAGGATCACCTCGGTGGCCTGAGTGGCCTCTTGTCTGCGCAAGGTGAACAGCTTTTTGCCTTCTTGGGCTTTCACAAAGGGCCGCCGCGGATCCTGTGCTTCGGCCGCGAGAACAAACGCCAGGGCGGTTGTAGGAGATTGTTGACGTCTGACGATTGGTCGAGTTGGAATGGTTCTATCAATGTCACGTGCTTCGGGCCAACGATCTGCAGATCCGTAGCGATGCACTTGTTCCTAGTAGCTTCTTGCTACTAGTAGTAGACTAGTAGCCCCAAAAGCAAGATTCCTTTCAACTGCTACCTGTTGGAGCTGAAGGGCCGGGCCAACGATTTGCTTTCGGCATTTGTCGAGGCAGTTGAAGCTTGTTGATGATGCCGCACGGATCCCAAGCTGGTTACCTTGTAGGCGTGCGCTGTGGTGATCACAGGACAGCTTGTTAAGTGTGTGTTGCGGGGAGGACCTAGCACCAGCAAACAATACTCAGAGATGATCGGTCAAGTGGGCATGGAACCTACATTGAAATTTGTTGCTAGGCATCAAGTTGTGTGCAGCACTTGTATACGTACATGTTTGCAACAAAGCTTGCAGCATGCAAACAGGTTATATAGTTTATATAATCTGTCATAGCCTTCCTGATGTATTTTCTTACTGTTTCGTTCGTTTTCCCTTTAGACTTCCAAAATCACTTCCTTTCAGAATAAAACATTCACCGGTTCCAACCCGAGTTTTGTCCAAACTCGTGCTATTTGAGCAAGAACGACGAAGGGCAAAGGGTCCCTCGCTGAGACCTAGCAAAAATATACAAAACTAAGATATGGAGCAACTGAAACATTCCGGGCGTTGTGCTGCTCTTCCTTTCAGACAACCCTTTCCTCCAAGCCCCTTTGTGAGCCGTCTCCCTCCGTGTCAGTGGTCCTTGCATGTGAGAATGGCGGGTTCTTTTACAACTGTGAAAATTCCGGTTTGATCTACTAAAGAGATGTATGGTTGTGTTTAAGGTGACGCGTTGCACAAGGCGTTGTACAGGTTCAATTTGTTTGTTTTCATATTGAGGAGACATTGTAATGTTTACAGTGGTGTTGCTTGAACTACAAAAGCAACAAACAATTTTGGGCGGGATTTTTTTTCATGTTTTTCTGTGTGTGTGATGTGCATATTCCTGGAACAACGATGCCATTTTCATATTCTTTGGATATTACAACAAAAAAACACGTCTGGAAAATGAACAACAGATGGGTCCTCGTGGTTTATGCAACATTGTTCGTTTTCAACCCCAACTCATGTCGATGAGTAGAGAGTTTGTCAACACCTTTTTTGGAACGATTTTCCTGTTGTGTTTTGAACATGTGAATTTTCTGGGGTGCACATCGTTCGGCGGAGCTGAGGCAAGGTCGAGCCTTCCGCAGATGGCGGTTCTGCGGTTGGTCATGGATTTTTCGCCGCGGTTGGGAGCCTTGACACGCTGCTCTGCGGCCGAAGCCAGGTCTGAGAAGGTGTTCCAATGGTGTTCATGGATTTTATATCAATCTTTGCGCACAGATCCTTGTCCGTATGTTGTGTGGTTCATTCCAGGATTCCAGCTGGCCTGAATACATCTGAAATTTTGCGCGCATATAGTAAACTGCAAAGTTTGCAGTTCCTTTTCATGAGCAACCTGTCCTTCAGATCGTGTACAAGTCCAGGCAAGTCTTTCAGACTCAATTTGACTCGAGGCTTGCATGCATAGCCTGATATGATGGTAGCTTGAGCGGAGCGATGCGCAACGTGGTTTAGCATTTGTACTCGCAGTATAGGCAAAAATTCTGGCTTTGGAAACCTCAGGAAGCAGCTTCAGAAGTGCTGGTCCAGCACGACTCTGTAATCAGATGAGGTGATCTGGGGTTGGGTACATCTGAGTGAACAAGCAAGTTTCCGTTTGGCCACCTTACGGGGCCTGCAAATGTCCCGAAGCTGACATTTGCAAAGAACGTCGTTTGCATATTTCTTTGCAGCCATGTGTCCTGACATTTAACTGCAACTAGCTGCAGTGTTCAACGTCTCGTGTTTTGATATTACTATTGCATTATTTGTTGTTCAGAAATTTATAAGAACCTGATCCTTTCACTGGTGGGAGGAAGGACAAGTATCAAGTGTTGAGATTGACCAAAGAATCGGCTGAGGCCGCCGATGTACCAAGTCGTTCCCTTCGAGGAGAGTCTCCACTAGTGACAAGTGGCATCGCTATTGGTAACAAGAAGCTACTAGTAGCTTCTGGCATTACTACTAGGAACAAGGACGCTACTAGTAACAAAGGGCATCGCTACTAGGAGCAAGAAGCTAGTAGGAGCAAGAAGCTACTAGGAGCTCCGGAGACCGCAAACACCGGTGGCACTGGGCGGATCCCAAGTCTTGTGCCCAAGATGGGCCCATCCCACGGGGCGGAACCCAGTGTCTTCATGAGGCATTTGATCTCCAGATGCAACAAAAAAAACAGTCTGGTGGGGGTTGTTCTTGTGGATAGGGATCAACTACATGAACTACATTCCGTTCCTGGAATCAAGGCATGGAATCATGAAGTTTAGGCGTTCCCCCAGACTGACCTAAACGGACGTGCTGCTGAGATATTCTGAGTGTGAACATTAATTACACCGATTCTGTTTCTTCTTGGCATGTTCCGAGGAGGCAAGCCAGAAGACATGTGGTTTCTTTGCTGGAGTCCTGGCGGTCAAGCTTGAAACTTGACAGATTCTTCAGACTTTATTGTAGAAGCTGCATTTAATTTACGTAATGTAGGATGATGTATAGTGAAGCGTTTCGCAGAACACATCCATGAGTTGAGGACGCTAGTTTGTTGCACTTGCATCACACCACACCGCAATGTCCAAGTTGCTTGTCAGTTGTACTGAATGGATGCACCACATGTTTTTTGCTCGGCTCAAGGGTAGATCGATATCGCCTGACAGGGCTTGCCCATCAATGTTTCCAGGCGTTGACCAGAGCTAAAAGAAAGTGGCAATGGCGAGTGACAATGAGGCCGTGAAGGGTGACTTGGGGACAACTTCCTCCGCTTCGACATGGCTTGGCCCAGTGAACGATGAAGAACACACTGGCTTGTTCATCGATGGGGAAGGCTTCTTGAATGAAGGGCTCGAGATGACGCAGGAGCATAACGATGGAACCTGCGAACCTTGCCTTTTCTTCACCTCAAAGCGAGGATGTGCCAATGGCCGGTCATGTGGCTTTTGCCACCTGTCGCATGTTGCCAGGTCTGCGCCTCGTCCCAGGAAACAAACCCGAGACAAGATCAAGGAAATGGTGGAGGAAATGTTCACCGTGGGTGGCCCGGACTTGCACAAGCGCCTGCAGGAAGAAGCCAAGAAACATACATATGCCATGAGTATCATCCAAGGATACCTTGATATGGACAATTTGCCCGCCGTGGATCTCGAAGCCACATGGGACTCCAAACTGGGCTATGTACTCTCCTTGTGATGAAATACTCTCCTTACCAACCCACTACTATTTTCAAGCAGCAAGTTTGCTGCAGCAAAGGAACGATGCTTTGCGAGTTTCAATCATCGTACCCCCGGTACCCCCGCTACCCCCCCCTGTGATGACCTTCAGCCAGGTGTTTGATACGATGCACGAATGATATACGAATGCCGCCTTATTTTTGAAAATTGTAGTCTAGTTGCCGCCTTCCGGACTAAGGGATATGCGAGATTCCAAAAAGATATCGCGCGTCTTGTGCTGGGTAAACTTGTCAGTGCATGGATTTGGGCCGCAAACAACGAGTGCACCGATGCAAAAAAAGTTTAACTATATCTAAAAACCATTGTCGCTGAATAGGAAGACCTCCAGGTTTTGTCGTCCTCCAGTCGCCTTCAGGCGACTCCACTCATGAAAGGTTTTGCTAGGTGCTGTTTGTTGTTTCCCCGTTGTCAATCCAACGACGGGGTTTGGCAGTCCAAAGACTTGCCCCCATGGTACTTGTTGGATGTTTGTGTCATGGGGATCAATCCTTCTTTCTGGTCTTCTTGGGCTCCAGGATGGTCCAGGGTCGCTCTCGGTGGCCCTCTCGGTTCCGCGCCACGGCGGCGAAGGCCTGGGATGGGGATGGAGAAAGCAGCCTTTTCGAGCTGGACTTCTCGGGCGGACCGTTGGAGCCGCCCAGCGTGCGGTGCAGCAGGCACAGATGGAATCGACCCGGAGGGAGATGGTTTTCGAGGTCGACACTGTCGGTTGTCGGTGTTGTGAATGTTTCCAGTTCGCTTCTTTCTGCGACAGGAGCGACTTTTCTGTCACCTTGACAAGGGCATGCACCTGTTTTTGCCCCGTTCTTTCCCGTCACTTCATTACAGTAAGCTGTAGGCTGTAAGCTTTTCAAGTGATTCGACGACTCCTGGACAGGTCCGCGGCACGAGCTCCCAAGAGGAACAGCCGAGGTCTCAGATAGATCCACTAGGGGTCAGGCAAGCAAATGGACCAGCTGACTGACATACTGATTTTGGGATCTCTCATGTCAGGACAATGGCAGAAATGAATATATAGCTGACATGTCCAGGCGTTGCATTCTTCTTCGCAAATAGGGTCCATGGAGCGAAGCAGCGAAGACAAGCAGCTCAAACCAGAGATGGATGTAACATGTAAAATGTTCAATCATGATCAATATATCAAAGATATGATGGATTTGTGTTGGAATTTGTTGAATAAATATATATATAATAACATATAGAGCTTGGGATTTGGATCTTGCCCATTCTCTTTCAGGTCCAACAGGTTGTTTTGGCGTCCCGCCTCGTCTCATCTCCTTTGGCAAAATTGACTATTAACAACTGGCCCCGATGTTTTCCTAGCCTTTGCTGGTGATTGATCTCCATTTGCTCGTTACTTATCCTTTGAACATCCTTGCTCCAATTCTCCACTCTATAGACCAGTCAAACGCAGCACCTGTGAGTTCGCGCGGGAGTTTGAAGCGCTAAGAAAAAAACGCAGAGCTCGCGCCCAGGCAAATGGACCATGGGTGACTTCTGGCCAAAGTCTGCCAGAGGCGCGCCTCATATCCATTGTTCATTGTTTGTTCCACTAGAATTTCTATTTGATCAGGCATTGCGCAATAGATGGTTGTGCATTGTAAGGTTATTGTATTTGGAGCTGTTGGTGCTGGTGCCGGCACTTGTGCTGCTAGGGCCATTTTCGTTGCTTGCACGTTAATGTTCCTATTTTGGATGCATGTGAAGCACAAAGTAGCGGCGGAATGAGAATGCAAACAGCTCAACGGCCAGGGAATGGCATCGCGTGCGGTCCTTGGGGTCTAGTTCTAGTAGTCTTACAATCTCGTAGGTTGCAGCCTTGGAGTACCGTGGTAAGCCACAGGTTTGGTAGTTGATCAAAAGGTCGACACAAGACCTACTGTAGGTTCAGAGCTTTCTATGTTGCTTGCAAAATAAGGTATTTATACCTATTTGTTCATTTTATTTTTGGGCCCTCACCAGCGACCAGCATCACATAGAGGATATGTGCACGTTCTATACGCTCAACACTATATATATATAGTTCATTATAGTTCTTTTTTTAGGGAAGCGTTTGACACTCAGAGTTCAAAAGACTTAACTCTGGAGGTAGTTTCTCCCAAAAAAGGAGTTCATGTACAACCGAGACTAAACTTTGCAGATCAGTCTTTAAACCCTGCAAGCGACTGAACTCCGGAGTTTTTGATCGAGCAGAACAAGGTTATATCCTCAACTAGTCTCTGACTTCACAGAGACTGAAGGAGGAACACTTGCTTGGCTTCGCGAAGCGATCGCTTGCGTCGCCTCGTAGTGGTTGAATCCAAGAAAACATATATACATATTGGAGGGCCCCAAGCCTGTGCATTAATCTGAAAAGGCGGTTCGACCACGAAGAGGGCTTCATCCAAAGATGGCCGATCGGTCACGAAATGTATGGGGCGGAGAAGGAGATGCGACATGGCCATTAAAGCCAAATCGCCTCACCAAACACCTGGTCGCCTCAAAGCTTGAAGGTATGATTCACAGGAGGGCCACTTTGTACCGAACCAAAGTGAAAACATTTGAGGGAATGCTAAATAGGAACACACCTGTTGCCTGACAGCAAACGGGTCGATTGGTATGCCTGCTGACCATGCAATTGCCACAAACATGCAATCGCCTCCAGTCCCCAAGCCTTCATTCCGAAGACGTATTTCCACACGTCTAATTTGACAAGGCTCGCTTTTCACGCTGCTCCTCACTCTCTTGCAAGGACTGCGCGACAGCCAGGTCTAACTGATCCTGTTCCCACTTGGCCTTGGCATTCTTAAAATTTCTCAAACAAATGTTGCATCTCTTGGAAGTAGGTCTCTTTTGTAGTGTCTGAAGCTGCTTCGTTGTAGTGCTGCCGGCAATAATTGCCCCGCACCTTCTTCCGGGAACATCTCACACCCGTGCCTGCCATGCATAAATTATTACCTTCCCCTGAGCCCACACATGAAAGAAGTGCTATGATTTGGGGATGTTTGGCAATTCCTGGCAAAAACGATTCCTGGCAAAGACAACGAACTTGCATCAACGCTCCTGGGACAGTTCCTCGCCTAAGAAGCAAGACACCAGAGGCACATCCGACGAGCAGCACCAGCCGTCATGCGATGCCAATGGCCGCCATAAGTGGAGCTAAAGTGGAGCTAAGCACCGACAACTTTGATAGCCAAAACTGGAAGAGGATTTGAATAGCATTAAAAAACAATACAATAAACTTGCGAGATAATGCCCAGCAAGTCTTCAAGACAAAAAGACTGAACTCTAGAGTTTGGACGTGGTAGGTGTTTCAAGGAAAACGGAAAAATATATCAAGAGCAAACTCACTAAAACAACCACATCCCTGGATATTCTTTGGAGTTAATACAAATAAAGACAAGGGCCTGAAGCATCTCCAAACTATAGAGGATAGCCAAACAATAGAGAAAGGACATGAAAGGACTGAACCCTGAGACTCAGTCCTTTCTTTTTTTTAGCGGAAAGCAAACAAAGGTTCTTCGTAGCACATAGTCACATATTGTACGGCACTACAGCGAGAGCGATACTAGGTTCAAAATCAAAAGGGGGGCCACACACACATATATATATATATATTATTCTATTATATGGGCGCCTGGTTGTCGCTGAAAGTATCAATCATGTTCATGACTGTGCAAGCAGTTTCTTTGCAGTGGGAGATCCCATTAGTCATCGAAGGCGCAAGCAATAACCTTGGTTATTTGTTTTATGTTCCTGATTGTCTCGTATCCCTTTTGAGACTTGACTCGGTCGATCCAGTAAGAGGTCAATGGACCGATGGATTTCCAGTTCCCAGGGAGCCAAGCTTTTGGACACTTTGCTGGTGGCCTCGTAATATCACAGGAATTGCATGTAATTTGATTGGTACAATGGGATGAATTTCAATCACCGGGAGGAATCAGATCAAATACCAGTCGCTTGGAGCATGCCTTTTTGCCTCAATTTCATGCTATAGTCTTCAGAATGATGTCTTCAGTTTGTTGTTGAACATCATGTTTGCCAACAGTTTGCCTAGGTGCGCTACGCCGGAAGCGTCAGCCTTACTCACGCCCTTCTCATTCGTGCGCTGAAAGAACTGGTCGCGAAGCCATTTTCCGTGAAGTTGACGGCAGAGTTTCGGGATTTTGTGGTGTAGAAGTGATGACCGTAATGAAGTAGAGTAGATTGTAGTTGCTATTATTGTTTCCAGTGCCCTGCGTAGTAGGTTGAAGAGATGCACTGGATGTGAATCACAAATCCATGAGCCCCATGAAACACTGTGTTGCTAGACGGTATGGCTGTACATTAAGTGGCTGCACAAGTTTTGAGGTTGTAGCTGGAGTTCTTGTGGATCTCGAGTAGCAGCTGTGCTCACTTCAGAGAAGAAGGAACTGAAATTGACAAGATCAACGATGAACCAGTTCATTTGGATTTGTCTCGAAAGTCTGCAAGATTACTGCTAGCAAGAGCATTTCACTTGAGGGAAGATGGAAAGGACATGAAAACACAAAGGCTCCGAATCAGCTTTGCCTCTATTCCCATGTTTGTAGCTGCTTTGTTCCATTGATTCATGCGGAAAGTGCATGAGCTCCTGTCAATTTCGGAGACAAAGACGTGCAAACATGATGCCTGTATGAAGTAGATTGAAGTAGTACAAGATATTGTTAAGCGGTTCCAAACAACCGATCCGATCATCTTAAGCCCAAATACAAATGGATCCAAATGGCCCTTTTCCACTTGGCCCCAAGTTCTAGCTTTCAGATCTGCTATGTCTATACATGGATGAGCCACAACAACCCCACGCGGAAGCCAGCTGCAGATGACATTCCAGATGCTTTTCACGCCATGCCCAACGCCCTTGCGGCCTCTATCGAGCAGGCAGTTCAGCGAAAGTTCCAGGAGGGTAAAGCCTAGTAGCGATGCTCTTTGTTACTAGTAGCGATGCCAGGAGCTACTAGTAGCGTCCTTGCTCCTAGTAAGTAGCGATGCCCTTTGCCGGACAACATTTGTTTCACAAACTGTACCGAGGCAACTTTTCTGAGACCAAGGACCTCGGACACGGAGATACAGAGATACAGGTGTTTGGTTTTCTTGAACTTCCATGTGCAAAGTATGGAGGCAACAAACAATAACAAACATATCATATAAGAACAATCTGATCATTGTTGCGCTTTGTTTGCTATTTTTTTACTGTTCCAAAACTCAAATCTCGCTATGGCTATCTTAGCTGTTGTAGACAGGCCCTGCTGCTGCCGGAGGAGGGCTTTCTTGAGGGCTGTGTGTCTTGAGATATCGGGATGAATAGCAAACTATATGTTACCTTCCTTTTTGTTTCTTTGTTTCTAATAGCAATGACCTCCAACCCACTAGTGATGGCCTCCAAGCGATGACCTCCAACCTAAGAGCGATGGCCTCCAACCTGACAGCATCAATAAAATTTACTACTAGTAATTTAATATATGTTAAAGGCACTTGTTACTACTAGCGTGGCACTTGTTACTACTAGCGTGGCACTTGTTACTACTGCGGCGAGATGTGATGAAACAATTAAACCATGCGATACGATGCCTCATTCAGCTAAACGTTTGCATCATTTTGCTACTTAGGTGCACTATGGTGCACTAGTGGTCTTTTTCTGCGTGGAACATATTGAGGTTGTTCTAAAGGAAGTCGTTCCGGCTGGCATTGTTTAGCTCAGCTTGTCCATGCTTTTCCGAGTGAAAAGCCGGATGGTTCCGTGAGTTTCAGAGACGAAAAGATAAAGGAGAAACGACAAAGACAGGGTTCACAAGCTTCAGGCATTGCAATACAGTCAAGAACCTTTTGTCCTTGGAGATCTCTACAGATAGCATTCAGGAACTGTCCTTGGAATATCATTACACAAGAACAGTCCCAAGAATTACTCATCAAGCATTCCACACTCATCCCGGTGGCGCCATGGGGAAGACCACGCAGACCACGAAGACCGCGCGGCGAGTGCAGTCTTCCCGAGATGGAGACTCCAGGTCAGGCGGCGATCACCGTGACCGTCCATACTGAGGTCACAGGGGGGAATTTCAAAAGGAAGCTTTTAGAAACCGGGGGAATGTTCATACTGTAATATCTACTATTTGTAATCTTGTTGTGGAAACAATCTAGAAATGTCCATGGCACAGTGAGGGGGGGGAGTGTTTGAACCCTTTGATGATGTGGAACATTGTCGAGCCGGAACTGGCGCTCACCGCCAGCTCCGCCCTTCGCTCCCACGCAGCATGGCCTTGCTCGACCGCCCCTGGCCGAGCATGTGGTTTCGATCGCTGGCGTGCACGGCATGAACGGCAATTTCAAAAGGAAGCTTTTAGACAGGACGCTTTTGGTTTTGGTTTACCTCGAATCCCTCATATATCTATATAATATGAAGGAGAAGTGCATTAGGCTTGTGACGCATTGTGACGCTATGTATCTCTATGATCTCGTCTATTGTATGTCTAAGTCTACGCGACAAGTACCTTTTGGCCGTTTGGGCCTGGGAGAACATCATTTGCCACACACCGAAGCATTCGCTGCACAGGCGCCTTCAGGAAGTTCTGCTTCAACGTCCGGCCACAGGCGCCTCCACCAGGCTGCTGAAGGCCCCAGAGCTAGACACAGAAGCGGAGACACGTAGAGACAGAACCACAATGTTTGGTGGGCCAACTAGTCCAAATGTCTCCTAACAGCTTGGAACCAACCATGTAGCGCAAGATGTTCTGTGTTTTGTCCATCAGATTTTGTCTAAGGCACAGTGCTCCTATGTGAACATCTGAGATGAGAAGACACTGTGTATGTTTACTCTGTTGGTTGTGATGAGTCGAAATATATATATATAATAGAATTATTTTCCCACAATATGAACATGCTGCTTTGATGCTGCCATGGTAGCACTTAGTGTGCTCATATCATGCTTTGATCAATTTGTCGTGCTTTGATTACTTTTCCCTGCCATGCATTTGTTGAACAATAGGCTGATACAGCGCTTCAAGTATATATACTCTGTTGCGTCTTGCAGGAGAAGACTAAATTCCATGTGAGGGTACAAGATGTTGACAGGAAACTTGACAACTTTGGGTGAAAGCTGTCAATGTGCAGGCAGATCTCAGTGCTCTCCGTAGATTCCGAGGCCAGAACCACTTACTGAACCATACTGAACCGCACAATCGCGTTTGTGTTTTTGTTGGCGCATGCTGTGCTTCTGTTGTGGCATTGGAGGTGTGGTTCCTGTTCAGTCTGCACCAAGTGTGCCGATTCGGCTGGGAACATGATGGTTCTAGAAGGTAAATGGACATGTATGCAGAGTATACAGCATGTTTCCTCTCTCAAGCATGCTCAAGAGCGTGAAGAGCTTGCCAATGCCGGTTTGACACTGAGCGTCAGACAATCAGAGGGACAAACAGTTCAGACTGCCAAAAGAACGTGTAGGACCTAGGACGTAGGAGGCGGACTGCGGCATAGTTTGTCGTTTGGATGTCAACTCAAAACAAGATGACCCCATGCCAACGCAGCAGCCCCGTTCAGTTGTTTGGAGTGTAGACACAGGCAAAGCTTGCCCGCACTTTGGCAAGCGTGGCGTGGTGGAGTTCTTTGCAGAGCGAGGAGGTGTACTTTTGCCAAACCTTGGGTAAGTATATAATTGCATGGGAACCACACAGTCGAAGTTTGAGGCACACTGCTGAGTCACTGCTGTCTTGTTGGGTTGAACATATATATAATAATATACATCCTAGTATCGACACCCAACCTGTGATGAGGGGACCCAAATTCCCAAGTTGACATGGTTGGAGGCCATCGCTATTAGGTTCCTCAACCTTTTTTCTTACTTTTTTCCTCAAGGAGCAAGGACGCTACTAGGGGCTCCTGGCCTTACTACTAGGAGCAAGAAGCTACTAGGGGCTCCTGGCCTTACTACTAGGAGCAAGAAGCTACTAGGGGCTCCTGGCATCGCTACGAACGGAGCAAGGACGCTACTAGGGGCTCCTGGCCTTATTACGAGGAGCAAGAAGCTACTAGAGGCTCCTGGCATCGCTATGAGCGGAGCAAGGACGCTACTAGGGGCTCCTGGCCTTACTACTAGGGGCTCCTGGCATCGCTACTAGAAACAAGGACGCGACTAGGGGCTCCTGGCCTTACTACTAGGAGCAAGAAGCTACTAGGCGCTCCTGGCATCGCTACTAGGAGCAAGGACGCTACTAGGGGCTCCTGGCCTTACTACTAGGAGGAAGAAGGTAGCTACTAGGGGCTCCTGGCATCGCTACTAACGGAGCAAGGACGCTACTAGGGGCTCCTGGCCTTACTACTAGGAGCAAGAAGCTACTAGGGGCTTCTGGCATCGCTACGAACGGAGGAAGGACGCTACTGGGGACTTCGCAAATTCACGACTAGGTTGAAACACATTCCGAAGACTCGAATGACGTCCAGGCGATGCGCCTTCGGGGGCTGCACGGCCTGCAACTTGGGCACCTCCACGCTTCAACAAATACGCGGGCTGGGTGGAGTGGCGCAACGCTCCATAGCACGAAGAGATTGCTCACGAGTGATGGCCATTATATCATGCTATATCATATCAATCTCCATAAGGTAGGTAGACGAAAGAGCCGGCTATCGATCATATATTTTGTAATTAGTGCGAGTGTATGAAGAGGATAAGACGTGTTGTTTGCAACCGCACAAGCTGCCTGTCACTTGTGAGTGTACATATGATAGTCTTATGCAACTGTCATCAACTGTCTACTCTCTTGTCTTCATTCATCACCACCGTCATGAATGCAAACATGCGACATGTCGTGCTTGAAGCGCTTGCTGGGTCCTCATTTAGCTGAGTATGAGGCTATCTTCCTGTGGGTCAATGCCATGGGTGGCTCGTTTGACAATGCCTTTGCCAAAGGAGGCATTGCAGCCGATTGCATGGTTTCCTGTGAACGCATAATTACACAACACTGTCCCTTACGAACTTGACGATGACGCGCTGTGCAAGCGATATAGTGGGCCTAGCTCTCAATGATTCATGACTGTTCATGGAAAAATTAACTTTTCAACCTTAGTATAAGTATAAGGTAAATCCCACTACGAGGAGGTCAGGATTTGCATAGAGCACCGGCTGCTTTTTGTGTCCGTAAAGCCACCAGCTTTTCCCGCCAGGCCAACACATCTCCTGGTACGTTGGTGGTGCAAACCCCACCGAGCGCTCTCCAATTGTCCAGCGCTTGCTGTCGTTGAAGCGGGATACGTACCCTGGCTAAGTGTTTTTTTGCTAATTGACACGCAGCCCCACTGCCATATGACTCATTTCCCAAGATTGGCTCGCCCAGGCCGGCCTCCCCTTTCCTGGTCGGAAGGATAGGTACCATTTTGTAGCATGCATGCGCAGTTTTGTTGTTTAGCTTGCCTGTGAGGTTGTTGTTTAGCTTGCAGATGCTTGCAGCTTTCTCCAGGCAAGTGATCCTTTTCATCCGACCTCGTGCAGCTTGTCCAGAGACGGGGTGGAGACTGAACAAGGAGCATGGCCTCTAGACTTCATGGATGAACAGTACAACAATGAGAACCGCCATTGATATACTAATTTGCCCAGCTCCTAACAACTAGGGACTAGGGATACTGTACCCTGACTCGAACCCCATTCCTGTTGCCAGTCCAAGCCTATGGTCTTTCCTTTTGCCTACGGCTATAACCCATGTTCATCCAACTTCTACGTGTGTACTACTGGATCTACTGGTATCCTGTTTGTTTATGTTTGTTCCAAAACACCGCCATCTCTTGAAGGCGGATTACTGCGCGACTAAGGCAACCGATCCATATATCAACTGCGGACCATGCAACTATGTGGCCCACAACCCACGGAGCCCCGGAGACATTGGTCATTCACCTGCGAGACATTGCTTGTGAGCCTGAAGTGTTCTTGTGCCATGTTGGTTCCTCTAGAAAGGCATTTGTTTTTAAGGTGTCTCCAAGGATGTTTACCAACATTAAGCTCAGGAAAAAAGGCTTCGAGTTTACCTGGAGCCTCAAGGATTTCAATTCCCTCCAGCATCTTGGCAGAGCAGAAGCTGAATCTGCCAGATTCAAAACTGAACTATATACAACTGGTCAACCAACAAGACCTGTTGTTGTTACAGTATTCGTTTCAATAGCTTGAAGACCTGCAAGCCTTTGGAGTGCGACCAAGCCTTGCATCAAGACAGTATTATTATCCTACGAGCGGTTCTCATCCAGTTGAGAATGAATGCAGTGATATAGTGCTGCGGTCTCGGACTTGACTTGTCCATCAATACATTATATAATATGAAAAATAACGATAGCTTCTCGATGCTTCTGGACTGGTTGGTTTCCTCGTGACTCCTCTTGGCTGAGGAAATCAGAGGCGTTTAAAGAGTCTCTCGGCTGCAACAGGCTCACTGGCAAAGAAGTCCTGTATGAAACGACTATGCAAGGCTTCAGATGGAAGGTGCTGCAGAAATAGATCTTTCTGGTGGTGTCAATGAGCCTTGCAACAATGTTGAGTATTAGTTTTAGTTGTGCAATGTCCATTTCACAATGCCACAGGATCATGATGGCGACCCAGCCTGCAAGTGCAGCACGGGCACGAGTCAGGAAATGGGCCTGAGATCCGACCACAATGGAGGTCGCAAGTCAGGGAAAAAGGCGTTTTGTATCCCGTCGTGTCTTTTTTCCTGCTGTCGCAAAGCAGCGTCAAACTGGAAAAACAGACATGTTGCCCCCGCCTCCTGTCGCTTGATACTGTATTTCTTTCTAGCTGTAGGCTCTTATGATCTTTCAATGCAAGGGAGCAGCCTTACTATGTTCAAACCCTGCTTTGTGTTATTCTTGAGTCTTCAGGTTCTTGTGAGAACCGATTCAATATGGCTCAACACTTTTGGACAGAGATTCTCTACGACTTGCATCTTGCCTGTGGGGGGAAAACCAGCATCTAAGCCTGAATGATTGACGCATGGTGCTACTTGACAGCTTGGCATTCTTTGGGAGTCTGTTTCACAGCATTCAATCTTGTGCTGTTTGGCTGTAGTTTTTGTCAGCAGAATCTGCCTTTACTGGAACACGGTCTCGCACAGCTCTGAACACCATGTGAACGTGACAGGAGGAAGCGAGCAGAGCAGTTCAGCCGCTTGTGCCCAGGCGGAGTCGTCCTGCGCAGAAGTTGCTTCCGATGGAGCCATGAGTCTACAGGTTCTCCCTGGTTCTCCTAAAGACAGTATACCTCCGGTTCGGTTGGTTACGCATGGTTCGATTGGTTTTGCCGAAATTGATGTTCATGTCTGTTCAGTTCAGAGTCGGTTACTTTGCTGGCCAGTTGCTGGTCGGTTTGATTCAGTTCGGTGTTCTTGTTTAGGTGTGTCGTTTTTTGGTTCTCGCGCAGCAGTGGGGAGTTGTGGCTCTCACTGAGCTGCTTTTCCGGGAGGATGGGGCTCGGTCGTGCTCCCATGGTGGCCGTGGGTGGTACTTAAATGGGCGGGGCAGTTATATCCACAAACAACCCCTTCGGGTAGTCGCTTTTCCAGGGACGGTGGGCGCCGATAGGCTCCGACCAGGTCGAGTCTAGTGAGAACCGAAATGCCCTCTTCGACATTCCATCGATATCTTGATGTCCATGGCTCCCGCTACTAGTTTGGGAGCCTGCTTGGGAGGAGCTGCAACGGGCACTCACGATGCGCACATGTGGGCACTTCCCACATTGTGGAATATTTCAACCAACACGTGCCACGGTCAGGCTGCAAGCACAGCCGAGCCTCCTCACTGAGCTATTGCAGGTTTGGGTTGATGCCTCAGCCAACAGAACGATTCAAGAGAGCTGAATATACATGGACCATCATACACCAAAGCCTCTTGGATTTGGGACGAGCCCTTATTTGCAAACGGTGTGAACTACAGGAAAGTGGGGAGAAAGTTCCAGTTCCAAACTCAGCCAAAACTCGGAAAGATGCTTGACAATTTGCTCAGTCATGCACTCAATGTCCCATGACGTCAGGATCTGACCTTTGCTTCTATACTTCTACCCTGTGGCATCATTCTAGAACGCTTATACAGTATGTGTAGACATGTGTAGTAGTATATGTAATTATGTGTATATATATGTATTATAATATACAGTACATTATGTGTTATTTTGATCGTCGATTTGTTTTCTCAAACAACTGCAACTCAACAAGCCGTTGGGGGTCCATGCACCGCAGTCCTCAGTCACGGTGGTGGAATGGGGCAGAAAGACCAATGAATCCGTAGTAGTGTAGGATCGCTACCCTTTGTTCTCCGAATGTGCAAATTTGTTTGTCGAACTCCCTGGAGGTGCTTGACATGTTGACTCCCTCCCCATATGGCTGTAGATCACCATAGATCACTATTTGTTGAGATGTTGATTCTTTGCAACACACTTCAGCACGATTATTCATTGCCCGCCAAAAAGTCAAGCGATGAGAACATGATTGGGGCGTTCTTCGATGATCAATCCATTTAGTCATCCAACCAGCAAACTCGTAGCTATCTTGGAGAGCAAATCACCTAGGTGCAGGGCAGAGACTTTCACGGTGCCAGACTGTTGCTGCGGCTCTTGCGACAAAATCATTTGCAGGACGGAAGACGGAACAACTCTGAAGCCAAACATTACTGAGGATATTGCAAGACTTCTTGCTTGCAAACATGTATTTTCGTCATGAGTCATGAGGCATTGTTTGCTGATGCCTCTTCAAGTCATAAACTCACTGCCAACATGCTGCAATTTCCTTGTGATTATGATTGCTGCAGAACACCACTAACCAGGTGTGTCAATGTCAGAATTCCTTCTTTGGGGTTTCAGTGTCAGATGTGGCACCATCGAAGCATTTCTAGGGATCTCATGTTGTTTTGCTCAACCGCTGACGGTCGAAGAAATGCGATGGGAGACTTTTGGCCTTGGCCTTGCAGTGATCAGGTTAACATTTTCCACTACAATTGCGCGATTTGCGCCGCTGAGAGGGCAGGTGCATGGAGGCGCTGGCGTCGACAGCTTGTCGATGCAATTGTGTGACACATGCGGAAAGCTGTGTCGACACTCAATGACTCAACCGCTGCGCCATGGCAACACATGCAACACGGAGAAGTACCAAAATCTGTGGGACTCAGCCAGTTGTGTTGTCTAGGGCCTAAACCCCAGCATGTGTCTCGAAGTGTGGGCCATGGCCGCCAGGTATGCCACTGCAAGCTTGGCAGAAACCAAACTATTGGGTGTGATAGCCTTGGAGTCGGGGGAATCAGATTATGATTTGTCATTTTGTTGCTGTTTATATGCCCGTTGTTGCTGCTTGTCCATTTCAATTTCAGCAAAACACATTTCACAGATGGCCCAGGTTTGTTTGTGCGCCTGATGTGCTGTTCTCACGCTGTGCATTGCTTCTGTGGTGCCATTCCGGTACAATATGGTACAATGACAAACAAGCAAAATAGTAAATTGCTCATGACTTGACCTCACCTCGTGAATTTGCCTTGCATTTGTTGCAACAGGAATGGCATCAGCATAGAATGTATATACAGTAGAGCTATTGTGGGTTGCCATTCAGACTGGCTTTGCTGGTGCTGCTAACTATAATTAGGGTAGTGCTTTGCGACCATCAAAGCTGTCCCTTGATTCGCTCTCTTTCCTACCGTTTTCAAACGATTGTTGATCCCAAGAGTGGCATGCACATACAACGCAAAAGGATACAAGAGTTTACTAAGGTTCACCAGCTTTGTTGACAAGACCAACCCCAACAAAGGCGCAATTGTGGGGGCACAGCTATCTTACTTGGAGTCCCTGGGGCACTTAAACATGGACCCTGGACATGCATTGCACAGTCCTGTCCAGCGAGGTCTCAGCGGACATCATCAGCTTCAATACAGCTGCAGCCTGAAACACATGCATGAATGTAACGAGATGATGTGGGCATTGGTCAGTTCTGGGTTGCGAGTGTGTGGGGGGGAGGCACTCTATCGAAGAACACAACTGGTAGTTGCATATATCAATACATGAATATGAACAGTTACTAAGGACCACGTCTTCCATTGTATGGGAATACTGTGACTGAATGTCGATTATTCACACACAGACACGCACACCTGGCTGATGTGCGATTCCGTGTGACTGCCCTTGCAAGCCGTTGCCCATTTGGGCCTTTGGGATTTCGGAGTTCAGACTTTCACACTGGCCAGTCAGCTTGCCGGCATTGGACAGGTGTACACCTCTCATGTATGCCAAAGCGGCATTTCATACTCGCTGAGTATGATATCAGTACTGTCCATATGCTATCTAGATTACCTCAAGATAGGCTCGCATACCTGTATGCTTGAAGGCATCTTAGTCTATCATAGGGTGTCGTGAATAGGGGGGTCACTGGTTGGATCTTGGTATTTAACTCCAACTGGGATTCCGGCAGAGGTCCTCAGCGCGAGTTCTTGGAGAGACGCTTTGCAGAGCTTCCAGGTGAATTGTGGAGCTGTGTGAGAGATTGATATCCATAACAAATGAGATGCACATTTTGATGGATTTGATGTCAATGTGAGGGTGTGTGCCTTTGCTGCCAGACGCTTCAGACCACGGCCTCGCTTCGCTGCGATGCTACCAGCATCAACTCCTTGCTCAGCGTGCGCCCAACCGGGAGTGGATATAGTTTACCTCAATGATTAGAGGGTTCGGGATGGATTCATCTTCAAAAATGTTCAAAGTTTGATCATGCTTGATGATTGGATTTGGTTCATCCGAAAAGCTGCTAGCGCTTGTTCCTTTGTTGCACATCTCGGCTGTTGGACACAGCCTAGACCCTAATCTCAATGTTGAAGGTATTCCCATTGCTTGTGTCATTGTAGGCATGTTCCGTGGTTCTTTAGACCACCTGTGCCTTTGAAACTGAACACCGATATTGTGTCGGAGACCTCGAATGTCCAGTGACAGAGAGAGAGAGAGAGGTACTGTATCAATACAGAGAGAGAGGTACTGTGCCAGTGACAGTGCCTTTCAATTGCCTCCCATATCCTTCGATGCAATTGAGATCAATTGAGTATATTTGAGATTATTTGAGTATGGGTTTGTTTCGTCGCATGTGGGTGCAGGCCTGTGAGAAGGGTTCTGCCTGGGCAGAAGCACTTTCACTGCGAGGGGCCTTTGTGCGGAGGTCGTGCTTGACGAAGCCAAGCGAACAGAGAAGTCGCGATACGATCCACAGCTTGCCTTCCTGCTGTTGTTTTGTTGTTGTTTCTCCATGTTTCTCCAATTTACATAATAGTTATAAAATGTTATAAACAAATTTGATCACGGCAAAGTACCAATAAAAGTGAGCAGATCATCAGTTGAAGGTGGATATGTAGATGGAACATGATGGACTGATGCGTAAACATCCAGAGCATTGCAGTATGTACCGTAGCTCGTTGCACGACTGTAGCCGAATCACCCACCTGTGTCCACCAGCACGGGTAGGACATGGTAGGACGGTCGGACTAGCACGGGTTGGTTTTGGGAGGTCGCTCATCGCCGGTGCCAAAACAAGCCACAACGACCCGCCCAAATTCGCTTGAAAACATGACAACTTGACAACTCATCAATCTTGGCAAGCTGCTTGCACCGTAGGAATCAACGGGACAACGGCCACTCTCCCACCCAGGTTGGCCTGGCGACATGCCGACGTTTTCGCGCAGAGTGCCACCATCAGCGCGTGCAGCAAGGTGCCGAACCACAAAGTTCGCCTGATATTTATGTTGTTTACTACTAGGAGCGAGAACGCTACTAGGGGCTCCTGGCCTTACTACTAGGAGCAAGGACGCTATTAGGGGCTCCTGGCCGTACTACTAGAAACAAGAAGCTACTAGTAGCAAAGGATGTTGTTTACCAGCAGCCATCAATTTCGCACCAGTCCGGTGTACTGCTGTTTGAGTTTCTCCATGGCCAGAGTGTTTTCAAAAGACCTGTGCCGGGCAAGTTAATGGCCCTGCAAAGTTCACCCAAGAACTCTATAGAAGTTCACCCAACTTCTTATTCTTCCGAGGGAACTGGCACCAGGTCTGCTGTACAGAGATATATATATATAAACGCCCTGACACCAACCACTGGTGACAAGCGTCATTTTCGGGAGCACTACAGCATCATTATCGTTGTTCACTCATCCTCGGAAGGTTTCCCAGATGAGAGGGAGGCAGGAGGATATAATTTTGATTACAGTATGCCCAAGGCGGAAGGCAACTTCACTCTCACTGACCAGCACGATGCACTTTGGGCTTGTGAGTCAACACTGACAAGCCCAGTTGGGCATGCATTTGTTGTTCAGGTCAAGCTTTGGGAAGAAGCTTTGCGCTGTCAGGTGCTCAGCATGCAGCAGGTTGGAAGACGCACAAAAACCACCATCTTCAAGAAAACTCCAGATTGTGTTTCCAGCAATGTATGTGGTGTAAGCAACGAACAAAAGCCATGCGTGGCATATCCAGTTGAAAGACCGGCTCCACCACCTGGACATACCTGCACTGCCCTCTTGTTGTGTCATAACACCTTGACAGGGTTTGTGCCCAAGCGCAGCGCAAGCCCCTACTAGCCCCTGCTTCAAGCTACGGATTGAAGCGAAAGTCAAATGCAAGCATACCTATGGGTAAACACACCGTTAAACGGCTAAATCGTGCTAAACGGCAACATCAACATTTTTTTTTGACTTGCTTTATGGACTTGTCAACAAGGAGTTGCAGTAATTGAACAACAAGTGTCCACAGCACTGAACGGCAAAGCGACAGAATCAGAAGGTTGCGCCGAATCAGACGGAATCCCCGAGTGTCGGACGACTGGAATGGACTGGAGTGTCGGAGTTTGGGCAGGTGCACCGTGCCCAAAGAAGGCGAACGCTGGGAATCTCAGCATGGTTGACCTCTACATGGTATGTTGCCAATGGAACCGCTTCACCACATCAGCTGAGGATCTGAGGATTCAATGTACCTTTAAGAACACGTTCGAGCAGACTAAGTGATGCTAGGATGTGTCGAGAAGTCGGAAATACCTTTAGATCTTCCCGCAAAGACTGCCAGGCTCAGAACATACACCAACAATTCTATTGCAGGCATTCATCATTGACCTGTTCATGCATTATGGCTCGGTCCCAGATACATACTTGATCTAAGTATTCTAATATAATATACAGTATACAACTATATACATAAGACACAGGGCTGGTACACGACACAAAAGAAACATTGTAACAGAATGGAACGGTTGTGGTGTATCGCGCTCAGGTGTACCTTCAACATCCTTCGACCATTTCATGTCCAGAGGACATGGCCTGGCCACATCCGTTTTTAAGGGGACCCTAACAGGATGGCAACTTGCCTCTTTTTTCCGGAGGTGTGTTAGTGGGCCCACAGAAGCATGGAACATTCAGGTGGTAACTTGCAGCGCAAGCATCAAAGCCTGCGAAGAAGGGGGCCTGCTGGGATGCTCAGCTTATCTGGAGTTCCCCCCCCAGCTGGGTGCCAAAAGTGTTAAACAGGATGTGCCAAACAGTCAGCTTTCCCCATCTTTACAGACTTTCATGTCCGCTAGCTCTCCATGCGGCGACCTCGCAGACACAGCGACGACTCCAAGGTGGCTTGAAGCTTTGCACAGCTTGGGAGAGTTGGCTGGCTATCGCTGCGTAGGCAGCAAAAAGTCAACAATGAGAGGTTTTTTGTTCCACTCATTTCGGCGGTTCTGACCTGTGAGTTGCCATCCCATGTGCGGGCCATTTGGCAGCCGAGCAAGATCAGGTGTCGGTAGGGAGAGCTGTGCATGATTGACTAGGACTAGGATTCAGCTGCTCTTCACTTTCAAGCCGGTAACTGGTTCGAAGCTTCCAGGCAATGTGTTCACGTATTCAGCTGCCATCTCTGCTTGTGAGAAGAGCTCAGCGTCACTTGGTTAAAGTTATGTACCTTTGATTACCATGTCATCCTTTCAATGTACTCCCAAGCCCTGAAATGGCAGCGTTGCTTTTTGACGTTGGAAATTCATGTAAGCTTGCTCGCGGAGAATGGCTGGGTCGTTCATGTATGTTTGTACGGAATATCAGCATCATGCCTGAGGAGTGGATTTACAGCAACTAAGATAGCCGACCTGACGGTCTAGAAAGCCATTGTGTTGGAAGATGACACAGAATTCTTTCCTTACAACAGAATTGGGCACGACAGGCGGAAGGAAAGAGCAAATGAATTGACCACTCAACACATCTCAACTCAAATCCCACGCAAGCAGCGGATGATACAGGTGGCCTGCGGCTTCTGGGCTCTTTCAGCAGATGGCCCGGAGCGCCCGATTGATTCAACGTAACTATAGGTCACCATTGTGCACCAGAGGACAGTAAGATTCAGTAAGAAAAACATAGAAGAAACAATGAAAAGCAGAAGTCATTTGATGTAATTGGGTGTTATTTGTTCAGCCACTTCTAGCACGCATCCATGTTTTTTTAAACCCTGGGGGTGGGAATGCGAAGACCAAGGAGGCTTTGCTTCGCCAGAATCCCTGAAACCCTAAACCCTTCCCACAGGTCACAGGTCCCGGCAAATGGCGATTTCAGGCGTCGTGCCGCGTGCGGCCAAATGTGGTGAGCTACGGTGCGGCGGTCAAGGCCGCCAAGGAGCGTCAATGGACATGAGCGAAGAATTTCACCTGGTTGCTCATCTCGGCTGGATGTTTGGGGCGCTTGGATTGCCTGACTGGATGTTGAATGCTCCACTGACATGTTGACTCTTAAACCTCAAAGGATCGAGGGAAACATTGGGACCGGCAGCACGTCCTCTCCAGCCAGACAAGGGGACCCCGTTTTTTGATTACTCCCAGGACTGGCAGCTTTCGATCTTGATCCTGGCTGAGATGGTCGAGGATTGAATCGTATTGAATCGCGGGTGTGTCTTAGAGTCATTATATAGTTGTAAACTTGTCATGGATTGTCATAGCGTGCCATAGCTAGAGCTCTCAAATTGAAATCCGGGACGTTGGCCTGTAGTTTTTTTTGTAACTGTCCCACCAGAGGCAGCTTTGCGGATCAACACGGTCGTTTTCAGCGCTGTCATCGCTGCCTGTGCTCGTGCTGGGATCCCAAGATATGCCCAGTCTGGAGCTCCTTTCTTTGCAGCACGATTTACGAAACGCTGGAGCTGCCCAAATGGGGCCCAAGGGCCTTCGAAGGTGTTGGAAGAACACTTTGAGGCGTAGTCACAATGATACCACGACGCGTATACAGTAATCAGCTGGTCCCAGTCAAACCTTCGGAGAGTCCGACCTATGCTTCATTTGCAGCCCGGCCCAGGCATCCCAGAGAAACCTGGTTCTCGCCATGTCTTCTGAGATGGCACAGAACTTAGTGGGGCTCAGGGCAAAGAGATCGGTTTGAGTGGAAAGGCCAGAAGTGGCCTGAGCCAAAGTGATGCAGAATATATTTATCTCATGCTGCAAGACGGAGTTGCTCCTCCAAGAACCATCATCTAACTAACGGGGATGTCCTTTGGATTTTGCCAATCCCAAGACAACTGCAAGATGGCAGATGTAGGAAGCAAAAACATCCCAAACACCTTGCTTGGGGCTGCCAAATCTCCCTCAGCTTGCAAAGGCCAAGAAGTTGTTGCTAGACTTAGGACCTAGGACACCCCCTTCAGCCAGTCGTCTTCTTTTGGCTCATCCGTCCGGCAGAGATCGGCTCATCGCGTCGATGTCTCAGGTCACTGCAGGTGTGGCGATGGTCAGATGCACAGTTCGCTTGGGGCAGCGGAATCGGCGTTTGGATGTTGATTTTCCTATCAGCAGCTAGCACTTGGAACAGGATCGAATGAGGAATGAGGACTCGCTTGGCATATTGATTCGCTTTTGTTTCAAGCTGATAGGAGTATAAAATATGTGGAATGGACACCTGCTGCCAAGTTATATATGTTTTCTTGCAATTTTGAGTCCCCGCACACCGTGCTGCACATTGTCCCACGCACACACACACATGATAACTGTCCACATACCGGTCTATATGATGTGATGAAGCCAAGCGTCTAATAAGTCTGATACAACACACAAACACTGTGAAGCTCTGACTGCACAATGCGACTTCACTGCATTTAACGCTAGCCAGCTTTTGGCAATCGTACACTTCAGGGTTGCAAGTCTAACGTAACACAACTACTGTAACCAATTCCTTTAGCTGTATTTTTTGCTGTACAAGAAGCACATGCCGCAGAAAGAGAAGCTCCCAGGACGCAGAGACCTGCAGCGCAATCGTCAGTGTCATGACGCTGAGAATTCGGGTGTGACATGTATGTGGAAAGCAATAGTCGCTACTAGGTTGGAGGCCATTACTGTAGCAAGAAGCTACTAGTAACAAGAACGCACCTAGGAACGGTAGACTCTACCTGAGTCACCTGAGTTAGAAGTCTAAGACATGACTTGAATAGGCCCTAGACACTCCACAAGGCGGAAACTGGTCAGCGGACTGGTGAAACACTGTGTTGATATTATGCATCCGTTGAAGGTTCAGAGGCCAGAGCAAGTGGAAGCCATAGAGAGATGTTGTTTTGGCTTGAGGTTCAGTTGCTTCCAAGCACCTTCACTTTGCAACTCCTTCAACGGAGCTGCGAGGCTTGGCGTGAAAGATCATGAAAGGCCATGAAGGGCCACAAACGGGCTCAGTTGGTTTGCGTGTTTTGGTCTTAGTGGCGAGAGTTGGTTCAGAACTTGTTAAGTTTCCCTAAACGTCAAGAAACCAAATCATCAGTGCGAGCGCTTCTTCAAGGAAGCTTCCCGCGCCGCCTTTAGGGAGGCGGGTGCAGTTTCCTTGAAGAAGCGTGAGCTATCCTGCATCTTGAGTAGTAGCTACTGAAAAGCTAATAGCTACCTCCCCTTAATCAAATTAAGTAGGTGCCTACTTAATTATGCAGGGAGGGGGGGAGTGCGCTAAAAATAGGTAAAAAACACTCAAGAGATTTGAGCTAGTTGACAGTCTAGGGCCTAGGGCTCGGACAGGTGCAGATTGGCTTGTCAATCTCACCCATGTATGCCAGGATGCTCTCATTCACTTTCGAAGCTGATAGAGCTTTGGGGTGGGTGTGAACTGTTCAGGGAGTCAAATCACATGCTAGGTGCTACCCTGGTGTATATTCCGTTTGGATCATGGATCCATGTCAGAATATAGGCAGGCAACCAGCAACCAGACTTCCTGGGCATCTAGATCTAGGCCCGAAGTCCTAAGAGGGGACTTGCGACAAGAGCCAGGGAGAAGACAAATACGGATGAACGCCTCACTCAATGCATTCAGGTCCAAAACATTGCAGTGTCAAAGTAATGTTCACCTTTCTACTTTTTGTTCTCGTAGCTTGAACTGGAGACGTAGACATGCATTACAGGAGAGGTGGAAAGCGCCTGGTGGCTGGGTTCGATTCGGTTCAAAGGCTATGGCTGTGTGATTAAACAAAATCGCGTTAAAATGGTCTGAACTTCCTAAAACCCTTAAAATTGTGGCAGCTTCACCGCGGTGCACCGGTCGTGACCTTGCAAGTTCTCGGCTCACAGCCATGAGACGGTGCTCACTCTGGGCCTACCGCGCCTGTGCCGCACTGTTCGTGCTCTTCGCGCCCCTTGGAGATCAAGTCTGCTTCGCTCGGGATAGGCGAGGATGGGCAGATGTGGCTCAAGTGTGTAGAATAATGTCCTGTACAGTAGACAGAATCTGAATACTGTATCTCCCGCCACCCATTTTGCAATTAAAATGTCATCACAGATTCGTGACCTGTAGTCAGTAGTCCCCTCGGCACTTGTTTTTGGAAGTTGTTTCTATTTATACATTATTTTTTCTCGTGTCTTTTCCTCAGCTCAAGCTCTCGGCCGTTTTGGCCCTGAAGCAAGTTGGCAACTTGCTTTGTCGCCCATCTGCCCCGCACGGTAGTCGAAGTTGTTTGCTGGCTATAAACTTGCCTTCTTTGCTGATGGCATGTGATTTGCACTGTTGGCAGGACAATCTGCCACCCTGCCTCCACAGGACATGCGAGCTATGCCCGTCCCAACCTTCGGCCTCCTCCCAAGGCCCGTTCCAGCAAGGCGTTGTGGCTAAAGCCACCAACTTCTCTTTTGCAGCATGCCGCAAAATGCGGCTTTTGCACTCCATGCACACAAGGTAGTTCTTCTGGAGCTCAAATCGGTGGGCTGACATCTCGGGCAGCGCGCCCGTCAGCATCTGCTGTAGCAACTCTCTTTTTTGAGAGGCCTGCTTGGTTTCCTCCAGTGATTTGGAGTGTGGCTCCAGCCGGACACTTGTCATTTTTGACAGCTTCCAAATCAGCCATCTTCCAATGTTTTGTGATCCGTTTGCTGCAGCCCCCACACTGGAGACCAGAACCCTTGGTCTGCCATACATGCCCGCCGTCTTGGTGCTGATTGCCGATGTCCAAAAACAGCTGGCTCTTGGCCTCTCTGGCTTGCGCTCTATTCTTTTTCCCTGTTTCCATCATGCAAAAAGTGACCCTTGTCCTCGAAGAGGTGCTTGATGCGCTGAATTGCCAATGGAGCTATCTTCTGGTACCTCTGGTCAGTCACCTTCAATTCCTCCTCCAGCGCTTCTGGTCTGAGTGACATGGCCACCTCCTTGGCCGCCTTGGTGGCGTCCTTCATTCGAGCCTGAACAGTGAAAGGTCCACTTGGCATGTCATTGATCTGCTTCAAGGTCAGGCTCATGGGCTGAATACGGGATCTCTGATCATGCGTGACCAGATTGCTCAAATCGTGAAAAACCTCACGATGTTTTTGTTTCATCCAGCCTTCCCAGGCTCGCACTGAAAGCACTTGAACAACCACTTTCTTCGACAAGTCCAGGTAATGGGCCATCAGTCTCAAGCCGTAGAACCATGCACGTTCTAGTGACTGAGCTCCTGGCAACACTGTTGTTACCGCACCCTTGCGGTAAAGGACTCCATCAACTTGTGCGTGGTGCACCAAGGCGACAACGAAATGTTTGAGTCGCACATCTTTGCTAGTGGTTGCTATGCCTATTGTCACCTTGTCAGTGTCTTGCAGGTTCACTTCGTCATGGCTGGTCCAGGAGCCCCAGGTCTGAACCGCCGCTCCTCCAGTTGACACCTCATAGGTGGGCATTTGGATGAGTCCCTGTGACCAGAAATCAAGATTGATTCCCAGCTCGACTTCTGCCTTGTCAGCCCTGTCTAGCGGTTTGCAGGCTTTTTGCGTCTGCGGGCATGTCCATAGCAGATGGATGGTGGTGGCTTCAACCTGACAATGTGGGCAAATCAGGTGCTTGCCCTCTTGTCCTTCGGAACTCTTGGAAAACAGAGCTCCTTGGTGCCAGGTCTGCAATGCCAAATTTTGTTGTTTGTTGAGTGTTCGGCTGAGTCGCCTCCAGGGAAGCCAGTCAAGGGGTTGCTGCACCTCTGCCAACTGCGATCGTTGATTGATCTTCATGACCGTCTCCCATCTTCTGGCCCGCGCAAGCTCTTGCTTGAGGAAAAACCAATCAGCATGCATGTTCAGCCGAAACTCCGGTTGCCCATTGTGTCCAGGCTTTGTCCACTCACTGTGGCTCTCATAGTTCCAGCCGTGTTCATGCAGGTAGCATTGCAAGGCAGCAACAGGTCCTTTGGCGTGCTGCCAATTACTTCACCTGCTGGAGTCGTTCTCGGTGGACTTGCCAGGCCTTCTCAAGGTCTCGCCCAAGATGTTCCGGCCAATTGCCATAGAACCGGTGGTAAAGCCGGACCTGATCTTCAAAGGCACCATAGTCGGGGTCACGGTGTTGAGGCATCATGTCGAAAAGGATGTCAACATTCCCTGTCTTTTGCAGTCCCATCTGACGGCCCATTGTGGCCTTGAGACGGCGCCTAACTTGCGGGGCCAGGCCCATGGCCTCGTGTCCCCAACTGATGCCAGCGACAATGGACCCCTTATACAACTTCAAGCGAATGGACTTCAGTGGTATCTTCAGCGCCTGCAACTTTCTGGTTTTCCTAGCTGCCTTGCTGCGCCGGCCTCTCAAAGTCTGGATTCTTCGCAGGCGCCCTGCTGTGCAGTCAACTCCAAGATCTCTCATCACGTCATGTATGCGTGGTCCTCCTTGAGGAAGTTGTTCCTGTAAGATCCTCTTGACAGCTGCATTCGAGCAAACAAAACCTGTCTTTTGGGCTGAAACTTTCAAATCATCTTTCTCAAGTTCTGTTCTGACAAAGTTGTATGCCTGAATGGCGATTCTGGCAGCATTGTGAGGATCCTTGTCAACAACATCAAAACTCAGGTCATCGATCCAAAGGTCTGTGTGCAGTCGAGGGTATTTCTTGTGGAATTCCTTCAGGGCTCTCTGCAGGTACACTTTGGCTGCCAAAGGAGCTTGAGGATCTCCGGCAAGGATTCCATGGGTGCCCCACAAAGGTTCTGAAGCCTCACCTTCTGCTTCCAGGATCCGACTCCCGCTGTAAACTTGCATTGCCATTGCTGCATGAGTGGCAGGATATGTGGACACGACCCATCTATTGGCCAGCTTCTGCAAACAGATGCGGTCATAGAAATTGGAGAGGTCCAACAGAACCGAGACAACAGTGCGTCTGTGTGCCGTGTGGTGTTCCGTCATAAAGGATCTCTTGAGCGCCGCTGGCAAACACTCTGTTCCAGGAACCGCTCGCTCCCAGGGATATTCATCTTGGATGTTTTGTGCCCACTGTTTGGTGTACTTGTTGCGAAGTCGACACCATAGCCGGTAGAGAGTGGCAACTGACGCGATGGGTCTTTCAATCACTTGGGACTCTGGCAGAAGTGCAATCAAAGATGCACCCCATTGATGTGGGATCATGGCCAAGCTCTCAATGTGATGAAACATTTCCTTCAAATCAGTCATGGCACTGAAAGGAAGAGCTTTGAGAAAATCAAAACCTATGCCGTCCAACCCGGGAGCTTTCAAAGCCAGCTGTTTGATGGTGTACCAAATGTGTGCCTCTGTGAGCGGCTCCATTGCTTTTGCCTCAGACTGCCCTTTCTCAATGAGACTCTCCATGCAGGAAATAAGAACCGGCTGCTCTTGCACTCTCCAAATGTTACCCCACTGGCTGACCCTCTTGGCCATTCGTTCTTCTCGAGGCAGTGTTTGGAACGGCCGCAAATACGGGAGTTCATCTTTCTTCAAATGTGATAGAGGCCTTTACAGCCCTTGTGCGCTGCTTGGGCTAGCCACTGCCTGTATTCCTCTGTCTCTTGTTGCGTGCTGGTTTGCTGATGCAATTCTCTCTGTTTCTGCGTGTAGTTCAGCAACACATGAATATGCTCATCACCGTGCTGGTGCCAAAGCATCTCAAAGAGCATCTTGTATCCTTGACATGTCACCGGAGCATCACTATGCCAGTTTTCATCAATGTGCCAGCCAAGTTTTTGCAAAGCCCCTTGATGCCTAGGTTCACGGTCTGTTTGGTGCAACAACCTTTGCAATCTGATCTCAATTTGGCCCCAAAAAGCGAGGCTCCCTTTCCGCCAGATCCAAGGTTTGCTGGGGTCAATCAGCGGCTTTTGCACGTAATGCAGAGCTGTGCCTCTTCCCAAACCTGGTTGCTCAAGGTTTTGCAACACATACCTCTCTATGCGGCTATAGAGGTTGCCAACTTGATTGGTGAGGTTGTCAGGTTCTTTGTTTAACCACTTGACTTCAACTTTCTGCTCCTCAATCTGATGCCAGTCTTTCTCCTGCTTCTGCATTTTTGATGCTGGCCCAAACTTTGACAGTTGCCTGACTACAACTTCTTCAAAAGGCCCAGCAATACTGAAGCGCAGCATGGCATGAGGCTTGAAAGGAACCATCCAATCTGCTTGAATGCGCATGTCCGCAATCAAAAGATTTGAGACAAGGGCCCAATCCAACTCGCTGCCCGTGTTGCACGTTTCTTCCCCCGTTGCCAGGATCTGAACTTGCATTGTTTGTGCCATTGTCGTTGTCATGAACACTTCCGGGCTGACATTGAAGTCACCAAAAACCACAACCGGTTTCTGCAGCTGCTTGACAAAGGCCACTAAGCTTCCCCAAAGTGTGGCGTTAGTCGGACCTTGCAGGCCCTCCCCACACTTGAAGTACGTCATGATCATGACCAGTGTGCTGTTGGCAAAAGTCCAGCTTACAGCATACCATCCGCAGCCCTCAATGTTTTGTTTCTGCAGGAAGTGGAACTGCATGTGCCAAGGATAGACCATCATGAACCCCCCATAGGTGCCCCCTTTGACACTCTCTGCTGCAGGTTCTCCTAGAACTCCAAGGCCTCTAGTTGCAAACCATTGTACCATCTTTTCATGATCCCCTGGACCTAGGTGTGTTTCGACCATGAAGAGCGGTTTGCGAGGTCGAGTGACCACCCACTGTCGGACTAAATGCCCTAGCTGAGTGACATTGGCAAAGTCAAATTCAATGCTTTCCTTGCACCCTCGTTTGGGATGTGGTGTCTCGATCTGTCTGCTCGGTTTTTCCTCCAGGTCACTGCCCACATTGTCGGGCAGCAGTCGGCATGAAGGGATGGCCCACACTTGAACAATCTGCTGTTTGATCTTGTCACTGAGTCTTGGATAGCCTTGGGATAAGCCCCATCGTCGACTAGCCAGTACAGCCCTCTATAGACAAAAACTGCAAAGAAATGCCCTTCTTGGTGAGCTGTGCCGGAATGACACAAGAAACCAATGACAGAAAACTGCAGCGTTTGTGTTTCATTGCCATCCATGGTCAAAGGCAGGTTGAAAATGGAAGGTACCTGAAGTTCACGGTGATGTTTGGTCCAGGCTCCATTCACTTGCCTGTATCGTCCTATTTGAGCCACCCATAGCCCTTGACCATCAAACACTTGGCCTTCTGCTGTGTTTGCCCACGTTGCTATGAGCTGCTCCATCTCATTTGTACCCTGATCTTCTTGGACAATCAGGTGCATTGGGAAGGCTCGACATTGATGAACCACTTGCCGGAAGTCCACATGATGATAGCTCTGTATCACACTGTTTGTTTCCGCCAGCGCAACCAATTCCTGCAGAAAATGGGACGCGTCATCCTGCTTGGCGTCGTCAAATTGTTCCCAAAGCTTCTCTGTGCCTGGAAGATTTGGTAGATGCACAATGTCATCTGCCCTGAGTGCCTCCAGAACTGCCCCTGTGGTTTTTTGCCCACAACTGCCTGCCGTCCATGAAACTACCTGCCCATGCCCACAGACGAAAGGCAGCATTGGCAAAGCATCTGTTGTTTGGGTTGCCCAGTCTGCATTGCAAACTCTGAGCCACAAAATCGAGCGGGCTCATATGACCCCGCATTGTGTCATCTTTGTCACCTGCGTCATCATCGCTGGTTGGGATCATCGTGACATCATGATCACCGAAGCCGGGAAAAAACCCCGGCCTCAGTAATGGCCATCAGCTGGATGGCCTGTGTCCCCATGTCAGCAAACGAAGAGACGTGCCCCCCACATCCTGAGCCAAAAGCTGCACAACCAGTCGCTTTGCTCTCTCTGTTCCCCTGAGATGTAGCATAGCTAGTAGTTGTGTCATCCCCTTGCTGAGCTTTTGCCAGTGCCCTGGTGTTACCCGCACTTCCTTCTTTTTGCGGCTGTTTCACCAAGCTTTGTTGCCAGCTCTTTCACCTGAGCTGATGTTGCCTGCAAGCCCACACTAGCCATCGCCGTGACCAAGGCTTCTGGCGATAGCTCCTCTGCCATTTCAGCATCTTCCTGCTTCTGGTTTTCCAGCTGTTGATTGTACTGAGATGTGGTCGTCTGCAGTTCCTTTTGGGCGGTCTCGATCTTGGTCTGCAGCTCCTTTAGATCTTGCAACAACTGGGTATACTGAGTCTTCACTGCATCAGCCTTGGCCTGAATGGCCGCCTTTTTCTCCGTGAGTTGTTTCAAGGTCCCCACAGCTTGCTTCACTTTGGATGCTAGTGGCGGTTCTGGTGGATTTGGAGCCACCAATTTTTTCTACCGCCTCCTTGAGGTCCGTTGGAAGGCTCTGCAAATGCTCCTGATCAAGGTCGGCAGGTCTGGAGTGACTGGAGCCTCAACCTCCACAACACCCATGGCCTGACACTTCTCCTTGAGAGCAGCAGGCAGTTGGTTCGAATGGTCCTTCAAGGCCTTGTGTATCGCTGGCTGTTTGACCTTTTTGGCCTTCTTGCCTCGTTGGCCTCCATGAAGACCGGGTGGTGGCTCTAGCAAAGCTTCCTTGAAAGTCTTGGTGGGCCACCTTTGTCCAGAACCATCAAAGTTCCATGATGCCCAAGTCACCTTTCTGGACTTCCTCAAATCCGGTAGGTGATCTTTTTGCCATCTGGTGCCGCACTGGTTGCATGTCAACCTGGGTTGCGTCATCAATCTGTCTCCCCAAATCCAGCTTTGCCGGCAATGGGTGCAGACCATATACTGCCTTCTCATCTTTGAACACGATCAGGCCTGCCTTGCCGTCAGTCTTATTGCGACCGTGTTGTACTGCTTAGCCAGGTGACCGGCAGGTCACTTGGCTTGATGCTGAAATGGCTTGAGCCCTTGAGCCAAAATGGCTTGAGCCTTCTATTTATACATACAGTACAATATATAATATATACTGAAATATATACGGTAAAAGTAATTTAGTATTGAGTGTTATACAATATACAGACATACAGTACTAGTATGGGCAATATTTGCGATTGTATAACTTGTGGCATTGCTTCATGTTGATTTGCCCTGGTCCTTTTGAACCTCCAGGGCTTGCACAAATTTGCACAACAAGAACACCATTGTTCGGACGTGACCCATGGTTGTAGGTATGGGCAATTGGACCGGCAGATGTACAGCACACCATAGGCCGTGTACCTATTCAACAAGGTACGAAAGACACTGTAAATAGAGTAACTCGATGCAACAAGCCTTAGAGCCTTAGTTAGCCTTGCTGTAGTTACTTGTAGGTCAATGAAGTTAATCTCATTCAAGAAGTTCGCGTCTCAAAGGTTTGCAGCACACCGAGTCTTGTGCGAAAAGTAAAAGAAGACTCTGGGTTAAGCAATGAGCAAAGTGACAGCGCAGGTCGCAAGACTGGATTTGAAATGATTTGAATGGCAGACGGATAACTTCAAGGAAGCTCTCCCCCGCCCTCAGGCGGCGGGAGCTTCCTTGAAGAAGCGTGAACTTTGTTGCGTCCTAGCTAGAAGCTTACCTAGCCTAGTAGCAGCGTGTTTAGCTCCTTACTTAATCAACAAGTAGGTGCCTACTCAGTTTGGTAAGAGCGGGCTTTACAAAAGAAACTCATGTTTCTTGCGCATTGTTGAAAACCCAGACTCAGCATTTGAGAAGCACTAAGGCTCAGCCCAGATCTGACTTTCACGCCTAGGCCAGGCGACTCGTGGTGTTCGTCGAGAAGGGTCAACAAATTGTGTCAACTGAGCAAACTCCAACATTTTCAACACCCAAGCTCCGGACCAACACGCAGCAACAGCATGCAACAGCAGCAAATAGCATGAAGAAACCCAAGAAGCGACGCAGCGACTTGGACCTTGACGACACCTGCATCAGGCTGTGTATGGCTGTACCCTGGTTCTATTCAAAGCTGTCTATCTAATCCAGCCATCGCTCTTAGGTTGTAGGCCATCGCTAGTAGGGTGGAGGCCATCGCTTGCAGGGTACTTAAAAGCAGTTTGTACTCTTGCGAATAGTGGTTCGTAAATGGCTATGGCATCCAAATAAAGGTTGCCGTCCAAACCCACTGAGCCATGGTCGTAGCAAATAATGAGTTTCTAAATCGAATCCGCTTCTTGGAGTGCATTAGGTCGCAAAGAAAGGTCGCAAAGAACGTCTACAGCCTTTGCCCTTTTTAGTCTTTGTTCTGCGCATGTTGAGGTCCGGAACACCAGGCTCTTCGAGCTCAAAGTCAAGCGGTGTGAAGCTTCTGGGATTCAGCTCCTGGGCGATGGGTCTTAGAACATGTTTCGAGCATGTTGGGGGTTTCGAAGCAGTGTGGGGGCATGCAAGACAGCCAATCATTTGTGGCAACCCAAGCGGATCTTTCAAGTCCTTTCGTTTGGGGGAACATGAAAACTATGCAACATCCATTCCTACGCCTTGATTGCCGAGAGATTGTTTTTGAGCGAACGATGCTGTGTCCTCGACCGGGATCGCCGACATACCCAGGTTCAGAGCAACTGTTCCCAGTCGCATGGATGCAGAAATCGATGTTGTGTTCGGTCAGGACAGGTCAGGACCTTCGCGTGTCCAGAGCTGGAAGCTTTTGGACGTTTGGAGTTTGGAGCTACCTGAGGTTACAAATGCAAGCTTGATCTCCTGGGTCTGCCTGATCTTCTTCCCCAGCTGGCGAAAGCTTCCATCTGCTGTGCTTCTGGGTCCGGTGATCAATGCCATCTTCTACACCCTTATAGCCGGCGCTGTTCTCATAAGCGGAAACCAAGACGCCAAGATCAACTTCAGTTGTCTGGAAGGCTGGATCTCAGGGCAAAATGAAGTCATGCTGTAACAGTTAGCTGTGGCTGGAATCCATGAAATCGCTACGTCCCCGGCGTGTCCTGCCCGTGTTCAGGTTCGGGGTTGGCAACAATTAGTCATCAGCATTTCAATTCCCCCAAAAGCATTTGCATGACGTCACAATTGAAGGCAAAAAATGTCTATGAATGTGGAGAGGAGCCTATGTGTGTATTGCCAGCTGTGATGCAGGATATTTCAGATGTTGTGCCCCTGCAACACGTATGTTTACCGTCCTACCCGTTCACTTTCGGAGTGATTCCCGGGAGGCATCCGTGCAATGTTCGCAAACTCTGATGCGTGTTTTGCGGGGTGGCTACACTATTGTGTCCTTGAGCTGCAGGTTTTGCGGACTTGAAAAAGCGTTCAGCATCTTATTTGGGCACCGACAGTACCGCGGACGTTCCAACCTGGATTCAAAGGTCCTTATATCAGCCAAATTATGGCATCCCATAACAATAATCTATAGTACGTAATATTCAACAATGATAGGCGTTCAAAATTCAAACTATGATTTAAAACATATGTAAGATCGATATTTACAGGAGTCTTGCAGTGCCATACAGTATGTCATGCTACCTCGATATTTCCAGATAATTAGGCGTGCTCCGTTCGCCGTCGCAATATGGCCGTGGCTGCCGGCCCAGGTCTTTGATCCCTTGGTTGGCTTGGGTGAGGTGCTTGACAGTCGGCAAGTGAAGGCTGGACTCCACAGGTTGGGTTCTCGTGTTCATCACCGGTCTTGGCCAAAACCGACTCTTCACAGTAGGTGTATGTCAGTATATGTAGGTGTTCCATGGCTTGAGATTGTCATGCTCGCCCCCCAAGACATGGTGAAGATGCAGCACCAGCCTAGTTACTTCAAAAGGTCTTTGGCAGCTAACCTGTTTTTCTATACACACACCTATATATATATATATGCAAACAGCTTGTCCTTTCACATCTTCACAAGTACTTTTAGTGACTTGCAAGTGAGAAGCCTTTTGCTGAGGAAATACGTTTGATGTGTTTGTTGTTTCCTTTTGATGTCCCTTTGATTTCCTCAGATGTATCCATTGGCCGTGTTGTGTTGCTTGATTAGTTGCTGGCTTGTTCCTGACACGTGTCTTGGATTTCAGAGGAAGTTTATGCAAGCAGCATCGAGTGTCATCCATTTGAAGGGCTTCTTGCTGGTCAACAGGTCGAAACATGGACCAGTGTCGGTGGCGAAACAAATCTTCCATGAACCCTATAGGCTCTCGAGCAGATGTTGCAGGTACCACATTTGCTGGTGGTCCCGTGCCTCTTCATGACCATGTTGGTAGGCACTGAAGAGGGCACGGACTCCGAGGTGTTGATGGCCATGCTAAAGTGTGCAACTCCAAGTCTGAAAAGCAAGAGACAATACGTGCCATGTTGCATGTAAGAAGGCAAGTTGAGCAATGCTGCCTCAGGGTAGCTTGCGACACTTATGCATAAGGAGCTGCTTGAGGGATTACTTGGCCTTTTGATGGTACTTTTCTGCCGAGAATGCCTTTTACAAATCCCAATATATATAACTCGGCTGAACTTGTAAGGACAAACCCTTGCGCCCTTTCCTTCCGGCTTGAAAGTGCTTTTGCCTATCGGGAATGCAGGCCCCATTGGCTTCTTGATGTACTTAACTCTGAGGTGCGACCTGCAAAACTGCGACCAGAGGGCATGGTAGGTTCTCCGGTAAAGGGGAATGTGGGCCCACGTTGGTGTTTCTTTGAAGCAAACGATATTTAGATGTGGTTCTGGCTGCATGGCGAAACCAAAACGGACTGGCTGCTGTATAGATCGCAAGTATTTTCCTCTTCATGATCTCAGAGGCCATGGCATTGTAGCAAGCAAGCGATTCTTCGGCAGTAGGGAGAACAAACGCTGTTTTTTGGCCTCACATGTTTCAGGGGAAATCATCATAACGCAAGATTTTGTGCTATAAAAAAAATCAGCCGTCGCCGCAGGTTCATTGTGCTATGGTCCAAAGATGATGGTGACTATATGGCTCAATAAGAATTTTCAGAACGTGGGCAAGATGTGCATATGTTGAAATTCGTGGCCCACCTCCTTATCAAATACAGGCGGACAAAGTTCCCGAACAAAAAAAAAATATATTGGTATATTAGAATTATTAAAACGAAAGGACGAATGAAAGGATAATATATCAAATAGAATATTAAACAATATAATATATAGATCTATGAATTTAAAATCTATTTTATTATATATAAATATATATATAATAAAAACATATTTAATAATTATTATGGTTAATTTATTTTTATTATTTAAATATTATAAATAATATAAATAAAGATTTGATTTTTGATTTATATTGTATTATTGAATAATTAAATATATTTTAATTTGAATTGAATAAATTAATATATTTAATATTTAGGACTAATATATATATTATTTAATTATATATATATAAATTTAAAATTGATTTAGTTGATATCGATTATATATTTATATTATATTTTGGATATATATATATTTAATAATAATTAATTATTTAATTAATATTTTGTAGCATAAATATTATTTAATATATTATTTATCGAATTTTATATTATTGATTTAATAATTATTTTTATAATAAATCTAATATTTAATATATTGTAATAAATAAAAATTATATATATAAAATGAATATTAATAAATTTAAAGGAAAACTATATTTAAATTTATATAAAATTTGATTTTATTTAAACAATATATAGAATTTCATTATTTTGTTGTTATGATCTAAATATATTATTTAAATCTATATTTTATATATATATATTATTTTTATTGATATATTGATATCCACCTATTTATTCTTTAATTTTGAATGGCAATAAAAATTATCGAACCTTAACGGCCATTCTCCGATAACAATGTTAGTCGCCAAACCTCAATGGCTAGGTCCCGGCGGGCTTCCCCTGCTTGTTCTTGCAGATTCCATGTACGAAAATATTCCAGAAGTTGAGGTATATTAGATTGCCGCGGCCACATTGAACAAATACCAAATAGGATCGATTTAAATTCATCTTATTCAAAAAATATTCTTATCGTAATAATAGCCTGCCAGAGCCAGAAAATATTGACTCTAATACATTGAAATAATGCTTGGATCGCTACTGGCCATTGGTATTCCTGCCAATCAATGGTGGTTCCCATAAGCCTGGAGGAGATCCTGATAAGATTGATTGTCCGTTATCATTTCAACATCCATGGATATGCGAACAATTTCAAAGGAAAAATCAATTGATTCAATTGATCCAGTCCTAGTCCAGAGCCTGTGCTATATCAATCAATAATGAAGCAACGAGATAAATCTATATTGCCTCATCTTCGTGGATTACAATGCGGTGCGGAGACGCAAATGCAAGGCATATCGAGATCCAAATCCAATGCTTCGGGACGTGGATATTGGGATATTGATGAAGCAAAATACCTAATCATCATAAAATAGGAATGTGGAAATTACCACAAATGAGCACAGGTCATGGTCGAGCGCTTGTATCATTGAAGGAAATTTTCCAGCGTGAATATTGGCATATATTGAATCGAACACTTGCAGACCATATATGAGAGCATTGGCAATATATGGTGCCTATTCATCATAATATCCCATGAGTTGCATCTGGGTGTCCACGGCGTCGAATTGAATAGAGATGGACGATATCTGAATTACCGCAGATAAGGACGGTGCCGCACAGTCAAACATGGCGCCAAAGTGATCCCTCTTGATCCAATCATACAATAATATTGGACTTACAGAACATCGAAAATATATGAATAATGCAAAATCCATGATGAATACATTTAAATAGCAATTGCATGCAAATTGGCCCGGCAGCATGTCACGATCCGCTTGGAAGGGAAAGTATGAGAGCCTCTCAGCCTCATGGTCCCGATATAGATAAACTATAAGGGCTTTGCGTCCAAGCTTTGCCTGACAAATCGGGCATTTGTAAATCTTGGCAGAGGGAGGACATTCGGTGGTCGGCATGGCTAGTATTTGCTTCATGGTCAATGGCATCTTTTTGGGATCATTTCCGTTCTGTGTCTGCTTCGGCGAATTGAAGGACTCCGGAGTTACGGATTCGGGTTGACAATGCTCTTGATGGGCTTCAAATCCATGTGAGGGGAAAAAAAAAGAAATTCATGTAATATATCCTATAGGCATGGAAACAATTCGATGGAGATATCATTGAACGAACGTCCTGGTCATCATGGTCGATTTCCATGGATTAAGAGGCAATTGAGGTGTTTCGTACCTGTGGCGGTGGCGCGGCAGGAATGGACAAAGATCGAATATGCATAATCGAAATCTGAGGAATATTGCTCCGCATCATGATAGGCATGCATAGAAAATGAATGGGATCATATATCTGATTAAATATAATATTGATTTGGAAAAGAATTACCCATTCGATATAAATGATTCAAAAGATATAAATTATTCGGTAGTGATTCTGACAAAAGATACGAGTATCCCGACCGTTACCCAGATTAACTAGTCCATAGACCTGTTCCCTGGCAGGCTTTTCTCAACCTATCAAATGCGGATGAGCGTCATTGTAATGTTTGCGGATGATTCTAGAAGCTGCGGCGATATGGCAATATATGCAATGATTGGCATTCTCGGCCATCAAGGCCTTATTGAACAAGAGAGCCGGGATGCATCTATAGCGGAGATGCATTCGTAGATCAGGGCGATGACAAATCGAAAGGATGGATTCCTTGGTCAGGTCGGATTGATATAATATATAAACCGATATATATTAATGAATGATTTGATACAATGGGAATAAATTTCGTGTCCATACCTCGACCAAACAAGGGCAATACAAAATATTCTCGACCAAACAAGGGATTGAATGATATGAACGTATATATCGCTTGAGGTATCCAACCTGGTGGAATGCTCATTAATATTCTGGGCATCGGAGGTCCCCCACCTGTGCATACGGGTAGTTTGAAGGGGCAGGCTCAAGTAATTGACATTGCGGATAGCCTGGGGTCAGTGCAATGACGTCATTGGGATCTGTGGATATGGCGTCAGCCGAGAGGGTGGATCGATGTTGGCTCAAATTAAATTGCAAACGTGCGAATTAATTTTGCACTATAATATATGGAGGATCAAGGTGCAACCTGGCAAAAAAAAACGGATGAGGTGAATTGGGGATTTGACCATGATATGGTGATGATTATTGATAAAACCTATGATTCTTTAATGATATCCATCTCAAAGATGTCATAGAATACAATGGCAATGATACATTATCTATATAAATGAATCCGCAGCCACAATGGGTGGTGTCTATCCGTGAGCCAACCTTTGAGGACACGAAAATATGTTTGGGCAATCTGAAGACGTCGTGATGCGGGGTCATTTTTCAAGATCAAGAGAGATTTATAGTCCATCCCACAAATCTTTGGGCATTATATCATTGTGATATTCTTGGCGCATATCTCTCATCTTCTTACAATGATCCGAAATGATCAACAGACAATCCTTAATATTCGGTCTGGCAAATACGTAAAAGATGGCATGCAACGAATCTGAGGAAATGCAATGTGGTGCAATATCTAGCACTATAATCCGGTCATGATTTTATTCATGGGGTGTTGTAGACAAATAGGTCTCAAGGCTTCGGATTTGGAATGAATTTTTAGAGATTTGGGGAGGAGGTATATCCAACCCGTGCACCAATTATCTAATGGATAATTGCGGTCACGATACCAAAAGCGGGCAATATCGGCACACAATATGGGCGCCAACTCATCAGCGAAATATCTCCATACAATAGCCGGGATGCCATCTGGAGCCAGGGCCTTGGTGAGAGGCAATTGGTGCAATTGGGCACAGATCTGTTCCTTTGTGAACGGTGGCCTACTGGTGGGATCTGTAATTTATATTCCGGGTCATGATATAAGGTACCAAAATATTATTGACATCGATCTAGCTCTTGTTATGGGGTCAAGGGTGCCCCGTATTTATCAAAGATTTGGATGTATTGTTTTGAATGTTTGGGCTTAAAATGCCGAATGCGTCGACGCAAATCCAAGATCTCATATCGAAATGCAGGGTCAGCGTTCTCTTTCCTGAAGCCTGCAAGTCGTTGCCATTTGCTTCGACGACTAAGAATTCGAATGTATTTATGAAGGATCTGAAATGGGTAAATATGGCTCCAATGTCGAAACAATGAACGCAAGGACCTGTGTTGAGCGGCCGTGAATAGCCGTCGTGCATGCCCCATCCTAGCGATCAACGACGTCAATGCATTACAATATGGATGGGAATATTCAACGGATCTGGCAAAATGATGAGTGCATAAGGTTATATTTTGGCCTTCCAATAAAATCGAGGTCAACAATCGAAGGCCTGCGTCTGCGCTCACTGATGAGGTGCCGGACATCATCGGCGAACGTCTGCCGTTTGTGGGTATGTCCAAGAGGTTCATGCCGTAGCCTGTGGCGATCGATGGGCAGCTTCGTAGCAGGTTGTTTGTTCCTTGATATGGCACCATCTGGGCAGAAATATTGTCAAAGGTCGGTGTACCGGGCCAATCAGGCCTTGAATACGTTCAAAATGATAAAGCATATGAGCTTTCATTTTGGTCCAACAAATTTGATATTCCCTCATAAATATGAAATCGATTCTCGAGGTATGTAAGCCATGAATAAAAATATTACGAAAATATTGTTTGTTGTGTATGGCAATGAATCGAAGGTCAATTATCAAATTCTGAAAAATTTGGTTGTCCACCTGGGACGCACGGCTGAATTTTGCATCTGAGGTGTATATAAAGGGCTGAATTCTGTCTAATGGCGTCTGGGTACATTCCGAATTCCCTTTGTGAGCCGCGTCCAGATGGCGGCACGATCATTCTGCAGGGCTTTTTGAGGACGTATCGTATTGCATGCATATTGATAAATATCAATCGCAAACGAAATTTCAATCACAAATGTCCTGGAATGAGGGCATTGTATGCCACCTTATCGGAGGAGATGATTGCTCGTCGAATCATCAGAAGCTAGAAACACGATTCTGGACAATATAGATATACACCCAATGGATGGTTTGTCACTAATTTATAAAATTCCAATCTGTCTCCTGGATTAGCAGAAGGTCAGAGCCACACTAATCACTTCATAATATCCATTCATTGTATAGGAGGCCATTTCCAGCATTCCAAGAAAAAATTCGAAATGATTCTGCAATCTTAGTTGACAATGGTAATGTCACTCTCGGCCGTGGCGGGACCTCTGGTTGAATAAATATTTTGAATTTCATGGGGACCTCATATGTCCAGAATATTATTCCAAGATATTAGGTGTGGCCGTCGCTCATTTTCCAAATTCCTTTAATTGACCTATTTATATCTAAATTGGGACTATGGCTTAAGCCAACCAAGACCCAAATTTCACTAAATTTTCTGCCATTAAAATGCATTGGTGAAATGGTTATTAATATATTCCTCCCGGCCAATAAATTGCCGAGAATCCTCATATCAAATTCATTAATCATCTTCTATTGATCGGAATCAATTAATATATCTCCCAGAATTAAAACCGATTTTGTCTATATAATATATATATATAATAATTGTATAATATCTCCCAAATCGCGATTACAATTATTTATAAAATAAAAAACGATAGATAATTACCAATCATTAGATTAATAATAATGCTTAATAGAAACAAATCATTAAATAACAAAATATATTTAAAATATATCAATAAAAATATAGCCAAAAAATATAAATGAATATATATATTATTTAAATAAAAATATATTATATATTACAATAAATATACCAATAAATAATATAACACAACAACAAAAATATTTAAAAAAATAAAAGAATATATAGCAAAAGAAGCCGCTAAACAAATGCGCCAAAAAATGCTATCCAATTATATAAAATATATTTAATATGATTTCCCTATCGATCCTCAACCACCCATTTAAAAAAAAGATATGAAGAAAATTCCTAAACAATACGATAAAAACATCAAACACATATATTAAATAAAAATATTTATTTTTAAAACATAATTCACTAACATAGAAAAAGAAAAATAATTCCCATCAAGATTATTTTCCTTTATCTATCCAAAAACTCTAAATATACATATCAATAAGATATTTTGCAAAATATACTATATTTAAATACAATGGTGTCTGGGTACATTCCGAATTGCCTCTGTGAGCCGCGTCCAGAGGGCAACACGATCATTCTCCAGGGCTTTTCGAGGACGTATCGTGTTCCATGCATATTGATAGATATAAAAGATGTAATGTCTGCAATGAAATATCAATCGTAAATATCCTGGAATCAGGACATTGTGAAGAACGATTCTAGACAATATAGATACCCACCCAATGGATGGTTTGTCACTAATTTATAAAATTCCAATCTGTCTCCTGGATTAGCAGAAGGTCAGAGCCACACTAATCACTTCATAATATCCATTCATTGTATAGGAGGTCATTTCCAGCATTCCAAGAAAAAATTCGAAATGATTCTACAATCTTAATTGACAATGGTAATGTCATTCTCGGCCGTGACGGGACCTCTGGTTGAATAAATATTCTAAATTTCATGGGGACCTCATGTGTCCAGAATATTATTCAAGATATTAGGTATAGCTTTCGTGCATTTTCCAAATTCCTTCAATTGATCTGTTTATATCTAAATTGGGACGGAATATAGCCTTCTGCAATTAACATCAATTGGCTGTATTTCTTAGCCAAAGGAGTCTGGCAATGATGCATTACCATGCACTTCATAGCCGTGCTGTTGGGAAAAAAAACATAGCAATGCTATGGACGCATCTGCGACGCCATACACTTGGACCCTCCGACACCATCGCCGCCACGCCCCTATCACCTAGGCGACGCCCTAACGCAAAAAGAGTCCCCCGATTGGCCATGCCATAAAACCCCACAAAAATATCTTAAATCCAAATTTTCCTGCCAAGCCAACCATAGGCCAAATTTCATTATTATGTTTTTTCTATTAAAATATATTAATATAATGGCTACTCCCGACCAATAAATTGCCGAGAATCCTCATGCCAAATGTATTAACGATCTTCTAATAATCGGAAATAACTAAAATATTTTGCAAAATTAAAACCGATTTTATTAAAATAAATTATATATATATAATTATATAATATCTCCCCAATTGTGATTACGATTATTCATATTAAAAGAAATATTAATATTTAAATTAATAATAATCAAAATATATTTGTAATATTAAAAATATAAATCTCAAAAACAAAAAATTATATATAAAATTTAAATTTAGAAAAAATTAAAAATAAAACCAAATATCAAAAAAATACGTTCAATAAATGCTATCCAATTAAAACAATATATATAATGTATTTTTCCTATCAATCCTCAATCGTTTATATACATAAAATTAATTCATTAATATTAATCATTACCATCAAAATTATTTTTCTTTATCTACCCAATAAAAAAAAAATATTTATATATAATCATATAAATAACATATTTTGCAAATATAATAATCAATTCGATTTTTTTTATATATTAATTATTCAATATATATCTAATATATATTTTAATAATATATAATATTTTTTTAGATTTAATATATATATTTTATTCATTTAAATTCATTAAATTTGTTATATATTATTATTAATTTATTTATTAAAATATATTACGAAATTTAATTCCTAATATCCTATATATCAATAAAATATGTAAAAAATATTAATTCAAAATATATTTAATACTATACCAAATAATTCGATCAAACAAATATTATTTCGAAATCTGTATTATTTTATTATATTATAAAATATATAAATAATCGATAAATATTAAACATACAAAAAAAAAAATATCAATATATATTTTTTAAGACATAATTTGAATATAAACAAATGATTTGTAATATAGATATTTTGTTATTTGTATTGAATGTTGGTATGTTCCTATTTTTGATCTTTATATATTTTGTATTGTGTTCCCTGGCATAAATATGCACAAATTCTGAAATATTGATTATTATTATTGATATTCAAACCCATTGCAATGAACATTCCTCATGAAATACAATATGTGCACAAAACATCACAAAACAACGCAGTAGTTCCATTCATCACTCCACACTACACCCTCCACTTGTCTTATCGAGACAACCTGAGCCGATGATGCCTTTCAGGAACATTCCTGAAAAGAAGAGCCGTAGCCTTCGACTGCTAAACACCTCGTAGCACAGATCTGCCAGGGACGCCTACTTGTCCAGCTTGCGTGGCTTTGCCAGGCAAACGCGGTCCAAGAGTCGTGCAAAATAGAAAGTCATAGAACATTTCCCAAACGCCAAACAGACTTAATATGATAATTAATTATGGACGATTGCCTACTGCTTTCCCTTTCAACGCGAGATCGGGGCTTCTTGAACCTGATGAAACGGAACCCCTCTCACTGTACAATCAAATAAAAGCAAGGGGTTTCGTTAATTCCGCAGTATCTCTCAGCCATAGGTCTCAAGCCATGTTGCAAGGACATCTATGATCAAGAGATATCAATAGCATGTGAGTACATATGCATGAGACGCATCTGCTCAGACTTGAGCCCTGCCCTAGCACTTTCTTACCTGTTGCAAGATGCAAGGCAGCTTCTTGAACTCCACCAGAGCTCAAACAGCTTCTCCAGGTGTTGTGTAAACATGCGTAAATTAGGGGGGCTCCACTGCCACCTTGGATGAAGAGCTGGACACATCATGGAGCTCAGTTGCTGCAAGCAATGATCATGCTTTTTTCCAGCTCAAGACGGGCCTTGCATCGTGGGTTCGGTGGACCACTACAAAAGGCTAGGACTGAGTGGTCCAGGCGTGATGGAATTTGGGTGATCCAGTTCACAAACATCCATTCATGTGAATTGTCCTCCAGTGGCTTTCTGATAATGTGAGCGCATGGAGTAAACACCATTTAGAAGGAACAAGACCTGATTTTGAAGAAAGGCTTCCATGCAGTTCCCAAAACAGTTCACACATGTTCGCCCGCCCACCCAGAATAGGATATTATATAATGGATATTCCATGATATTCGCCAAAACTGACGACTCACCTTTGAAACGCTCGAGTCTTCTCCCTAAACCGCTTCCGGTGCCTGACCAGCGGCTCGCTGGGCTGCCTCGTGTGGTGCCTCGGTATCCAACCACTTCCCTGCCTTTTTGCCCGGCTGACTGGCTGACGGTGTTCCAATGGTTGCGGATTGGCTTAGAGCCTTACACGACTCTCACACTGGTTCTGATGTGCAACTATTCTAGATCAGGATGGAAAGGATGGAAGAAAACCCCACCACAGCGGTGCTCAGAACAAGTTGAAGGACCCCTCCTGATTCTTGAGACATGTTATGATGAGGTCACACAACTTCTGAAGTTTCCCCTCAGGCCTTCGGATCTTGGGCAGCGCCTGATTTTAACCTCCTGAGCAGCATGGAGCCTGAGAATTTTAGCACTTGGCAATGCCCTGACTTTCCTATCTTTGATAATCCAAGCTCCCCAGCGACACCTTGAGAGCGATACAGCTCGAAGAGGTCCTGGCAAGTTGCAATAGCAGGTGTTCAATGCTGTTCAACAAGTATCAACATGTTTTGTCAGATGGAGGCCAGCGGGTACGTAAGCAATTAGATTATATTGGATGCAATTAGTAAGGTAAGCTCAGTAGCAGCAGACATGAAGCTACGTCCAAGGGCGCAGTAGAGGTCCGCTTCACTTCCTTGAAGAACATGGTATGGTCGAATAAGTTCTTAGATTTTGGAGAGAAAGCATGCGAAAGTAGTGTTTCTTAAACACCTGGCCTCACCAAAGTACCAATGGATGAAGCAAGACACAGCACAAACATTTCTGTCCAATCCCGCCCAGCATGCAGCATGGCCTTGGTTCTTCTATCAAGCTGCTCTTTGGCCTCGTGCGATCTTGAGTGGTCCAGGGATGCATATGTTGGCATCAGTCATATTCGAACCCATTCGGGCCTTGTTTTGATTTACTGTTACCGCCACTTTTCGAAAGATCGATCGTTGTAAAGATTGGCTCGAGGGTGCTCCATTACCATTACTAAGATTCCCTTCTAGACTCAAGACTCTTGGCTGAAATCTCAAGTGGCTACTTGCCAAGAAGCAGAGACACCGCGTGGAGCAGGGGCCAAGGATAGACGAATGGCCTGCACGGCAAGCCGCGCTTCAACCTGTTCCATCTCTATGCTCAGCCAAGAAAGCGTCTGTAGGGCCCCAATTTGTGGTGCAAGTTGAGAAATAGTCCTTGGCTGTGCCATCTGTACAAAACGTTCAGAAGTACCCCGGAACTGATGAAAGCCAAATAAGGTCTCCATTTCCAAGACCTCAGAATGCTGTCCGCAGGCCGCTAGTTCGGAATAGCCAAAAACAAGAGATTGTCCAATCAACCAACCATCCTCTGTGCAAGCCAAAGGGCAAGGTACAATGAGGAACTTGCATTTCTTGCATTCAGATTTTAGATTGTTTAAGTGGAGCACACCTAAGGGCTGCTTACCAAAAGTGTTGGTATGTCGTGTCTCAACACTCTTCGATTTCGACCTGGGATGTGCTGTGCCGCTCAGCCCCATGGCCAGGTTAAAGAAGCAGCATTGTTACCCACCTTGTTGTAGTTACACATTATTTATTGGCTCACTCTTTCTAGAAGAGAGGGTAACGCAATGGTCTCACAACCTATATATACAAATCTTTGTTGAACACAACGCGCTTGGAGTCATTCTGGCCTCCGCCAGTTCCTGATCTGCCGCCTCGCGGAACCGCGCTGGATGTGGTATGAAACTGATCTGGCTTTGGGGCCTCTCCCGAACCCAGATCGAGACCAAACAACGTCTAGTGATGTCTAGTGGACAGCTGGTGGGAATCCTTGACACCCTGACAAGTTTTGGAGCGTGCACGCCAAAAACTCTTTTGGCTTGGCTGCATGATGTCCGTGTAGGGGGTGCATTAGTGAAGCTCTACACCCGTCCTAGTGAAGCTCTATAGCAGGCCTTCGCTTCCGCCGCTGCTCTAGCCCATTCTTTTGCCTTGGTCACAAAACATTTGAGCAAGAATTACTTCAGATACTTCAGTAAGGAGGCGTGAGTGAACAAAGAGGAAACAAATCCATAGATGAGGAGAACGAGGATGGGTGAGCATGGATGAAAATGAGGATGAGGAAAAGGATCAAGCGGGAAAATTATGGACCCACTGGGAAACACATCGGACCAAAGGGAAAATTGATCTAGGAGGCCCCCAGTGAGGCCCCCTTCCTTTCACTGCTTACGACCCGAAAGTCCGTGACCAGTGCAAATCTCTTCTCTGAAGGTTCTTCTCTTGAGTACAAAGAACTCAGGTAGCTGAAGCTTCCCACAAAATCATCCTTGTGGTGCACCTCCCTTTCCATCTAGAACAAACGCATTTGAGCATCCTTGCCATGAAAGAAGTGGAAATGAGCCGTTGGCTGCTTGCCAGGCTGGTCACTTACAAATCTCTAGTCGCATACGCCTCACGTACGGTCACCGACATTGCGCCTTGTAAACGTGATGGTTCAATCATGTTCAAACGTTGCCTTCTAAACGCCATCGGGAGAAACCTTCATGTGTTAGAGCGATGTCCAAAGGCTTCTCACGTGGATTACCACCCCAATTCCTCTCAGGCTCTGGCCAGTGGAAGGGGCATGTGGACCTGAGGTATCAATTAAATTAGTAACAAGTGCATCGCTACTAGAAAAAAGGGCATTACTACTTAGTAACAAAAAGCTACTGGCAGCGATTTGCTACCAGTAGTCATGCACTTGTTACGAGTACGGTTCAATCATGCCGGCTGGACGTTGTCAGAAGCTGCAGTGTCAACGGCAGGGGCCATCTCGAGCGGTACCTGGGACAGGGCCACCGATTCTGCCATCATCGTGCAGTGCTGTTCTAGCTGTCATGTTGACTGCAAGTGCCGCAACTACTCTCAATTGTGGTTGAGCATGGCAGAGGTGGAATGGGATTCTGACAAATGTCCAGGCTGCAAGTCAGAGTGGAGGCGAGTGGAGGCCAACGTCCGGATAAACCTTCCCAATTGTAGAGGATTCCAGGATAGCTTTCTCCTAACACCCGCTGCACCCCAAGCTATGCCAGCAGGTGGTCTGCAACCGTGGGAAAGCTGGGGATGGCGCCAACTGCGGTTGAATGCTGGCGCTCGCCCAGCCCATGTCGAGACCTTTGCTGCGGACGCTCCCTCCCTCTCTCTCTATAAGGTTTGCTATGATTGTTCGTCAATTGATGTTATCGGCTCCTCTTCCTGAAATGGCAACATTTTAGAGAGAACCCGTTCCTTTCCACCTCTGTGACAGCAAGAAGTCTAGCACACTGTTTAGTCAAGAAGCTGAAGGTCAGTGAGACGACGATGCGTCGGGATTGCCTTAGGAGCCGTGGGCTCAGCTGCTCTGCGAGAGGGTTTTTACAGTCGTCGTGGTGCCAAAAACGCCCAGTCCGGAGCAAATGTTCCAAAACCATGCACATGTATATAGATCCCTAAGATTCCAATCAAGGACTCCCTTTGATGACTTGCCACCGCCTGTTCCAACAAATTAGCCTTCGACCTGCGGCTTGCGTATGACCTAGTAGCCGCGTAGCCCGTTCCCCTCTTTCCCACCGTGGCAGGTCTGTCCATTGATCTGTGCAATCCACTGGCAGGACATTTCAATAACAACCTCTCGCCAGTAAATATGTCTTCACACATTGCTTACACTCAATGCGCCATCATAGTGGTGGTATATAAAGTATGCATGATCTGATCCACACGAGTAGCCATCTTGCCTTTTTTTCAAGTTTGGAGCTATTCCTGTCATAATAAGCTATTGAAAACATAAACGTTTGGGTCAGCGGCCAGCATCCTACCTTCTTACTTATCTTACGTAATAGTATATACTAACTTGCTGATGTCTGCTATTGACATTGTGATTGCTGCTGTCGTCATTCTGTTTGCGCCTTGCCTTTTACATGTTTAATCTGTCTGTTCTTGTGCGCAGTGCCCCATATGAGGCAAACCAGAGGCGACTCCAAAGTGCAAATGAACTAGTATTACAACACAATACAACGGCCTCAAACTTCTAATGCAAAGGCTCATTGTTGAAAGCCACTCTCAACGCAATACCATGATATCTCTCCCTGATGTTGGACATCTGCTGATGCTTATGCACAAGTTTTGTTTGCATGTGAAAGGGCCGCAGGGCGCCTAAGAGTCTGTTGGCTTAGACGGGCTGTTCCAGAATTGGACGAGTGAATCAGTGGCCACCTCTAAACGCCTTGAAACGGAAAGGCTAAGCACTAGCGTCCGTGCATTTTGCTGTTCGGAACCTGGGTGTTCCATCTATGGCCTTCGATTGCAGTCGGCCAACCAATTTTGTTTATACTATTTTATGCTTCAATAAGCACCGTTCTAATGGGAATGACTGCTGAGCCACCCCTCGCATGGCCCTTCAGTGCCTATTGTCCATTTGTGCGCTCCCAAACCCAAGCACCCAACGGGGGCACGCGCACAACCACGCCCATCTCTCCCTGTGAGGAGACGCAACCCATTGACCTAAGCCACAGAAGTAGCACAATCCAAATTGGATGAGAACAAACAGAGGAAACCTGCAGGAAATATCTGTCCAACTGTGCAGGATACGACTTCAAATTCCGGTTTTCATGGTTCCCCTTCTGCTTAGCTGGTTCGCCTTCCAATCGCAAGGCCGAAGGTTCTTTCTATGCCGCCCGGCTCAGTTGCATCTATTTGAACTGCCACTGGTTCGTCACCAGAGTTCTCCACCTGGTCTCGCCACGATTCCAAACCTGAAACCCAAACTGCCTTTGTCGGTTTGAGTTGACCCCTTCATGATCCTTCTTGTCTGACTGTACCCTGGCAACTCTCCTGGAAAGCTGTGAACAAACAAGCTTTATATAATAACTGTATATTGTACGCAATATTAAGATTCAAGTAACTAAGCATCTGGAAAACGGCCTGTGTTGCCTAAATGCCCAAACCATCCAGCTGTACTCCACCAGGTTTGGTGTAATTATAGGGACCTATAGGGACCTTCAACAGGCCACATCAAAACGACCAAAACAATGAGCCTCGAACCGCTTTGAACCAGTTGCGCCACAATCGCAAGACGGCAAACATCGAGAATACTCTGAACGCACTTTTGGACCCCGCCACGCAGTGGACCGCCTCTTCAAATCTAGTGAGACAAAGAACTTTTTCAGTCTCAGCAACGGCGACAAATCAATGACCAGTTGTGGACCTAGAAGCAAATTGAAAACATTACGTGACATGTGTGTGCCCTTCTCATGCCAAGAATATGGGCCTCCGTGTGAGATTGAAATTGCCTCCCCCACCAATTCCATGAATGATAGCGATCCCTTCTTGTATTCTCTCCATTCGTCCACGGTCTTGTACCGCAATGTTTTGCTTCTAGTTCACTGCTGATGCACTCTTTCTTGGCGATTCCTTCAGGAAACCTCAGCAGTCCGCCGGTTCAAGCAATTCGATGTTGTGGGTTATCACTCGAACAACCGGGGATTTTGCGCTAAACGGCTCCACACATTTGATACATGTTTTACTCAAACGGTGGTGGCAAAAGGAGGCTCCCGCCAAGAGCTAAAGAGCGGTTGCATCAGTGATACTCTTCGCTTATGTCTTGGCATCATGTCGGCTGCGTGCTGGTCCACCTCTGCTACCTGCAACCTGCTCAACGAGAACCACCTGAGGTCCGCACCCGGATCAAAAGCAAATCCGTCTTCGCTTGAACTGCTTTTCCTTGCCCTGCGGAGCTCTGCATCGACTGTGTTTCACTCCCTCTCGGTACAGATCAAGTCGGCGTGCCATGCTCTAAAAGAAACCAACATATCGAAACACTGCGCAACTTCGCCAGCTCCCTTGAGCCAGAGAAATGCAACAGGTGAACAATCCTTTGAACCTGCAACTCGATGCAGGAAACTTGAGGCCCACATTGATGGAGACATGTCGGAGTGCCCATTCCAAGCAACATGCACAGCCACTTTCGGCTTTTGAATTGCTACGGGGACATTGTTTCGAAGCACTGCCACAGGGGCTGAACAAAAATGAAACAGCATCGAGCCTCAAGGGCTAATGAATGAGCCAAACGGGCTAGTGAGCCACACTCCAACAAGCTGGTGATTGCCAATTGCGT
>CAXAMN010013335.1:1963176-1973797 GCA_963970005.1 Durusdinium trenchii | reverse complement strand
AGTGAGCCACACTCCAACAAGCTGGTGATTGCCAATTGCGTCGCTTCGAGCGGGCTAATGAATGAGCCAACCGGGCTAGTGAGCCACACTCCAACGGTATCACCAGATGTGGCCTGCCAATATGAATGCTATGTTGTCTATGACAAAAGGGAAAGGAACTAGCTCCAAAATGTATCGCCATGAAGAAACGTTGCCTGCTGGTGGTTGCCGACTCGCGCCACTTGGAGCCTGTAAAGGCTAATGAACCATGAGAGAGACTGAGAAGGCCCACTGACCCACACCGGGCAATAGCTTCAACATGTGCAACTTCTCTATTCATGTGCACGTCGACATGGCTACTTTCACCCATTTGGGGCACATGCTCTGGCCATCAAGGCCTGACAAAACCTGCCCAAAGGGTGTACAGCCATCAAAGGCTTGCAAGAAATCTTCAGCAGCCATCAAAGGCTTGCAAGAAATCTTCAGTGTGAAGTTTGAAGCCGCGCTTTTTCATACCGCAGAAATCCCGGGCTATAATATTGTCGCCCTGCTTCAAACGCCGCTCCACTTCGGTCACGCATATCGCCGATACGGATCATAGCCGCAGCTATGCAGCATGCCCATGTGCTGCATAAAGGTGTTGTTGCACACTGCTGACCTCTTGTACCTGGGTGCCGAACCGAATGCCGTTTGTGGCAGGGTCACCCACCAGCGACCACAGCAGCAAACAAAGAAAACATGGGACAATCACAATGCAAGCTGCAATTGAATTAGTCGCTCTGCTTCTACCCAATCGCCCCGTTCGTATGCAACAATCAAGTCAATAGTTCTGTTCATCCAAACGTTGCCCAACCCATCCGGGCGCAGCTTCTTTGCATTGTCAACTTGCTTTTCATCCAGCGGCAGCGCCGCCGCGCTCCAATCTGCCTCATCTTTTTCAGCCTCCACCTTCTTCTCAACCTCCTCCAGATTCTCGTTGTGCCCAGGTGACTTCTTGTACCTTGGCAGCGGTGCAGGACGGGGATTCATGCACAGTTTCACTCCGTCCGACACTGACGACAACTTCCAAATCAAGCATGTGACCATGATTATGACTTATGACTCATGACCATTTTTTGGAACCCTGTTACTGCAAAGCATGAAGCAATGCTCAAGAGCAAGTTGCACGTCAATCAATCGGCCTGCTTCTGTCCAATCCTGCCTCTCGTATGCAGCCATCAGGGCAACGCATTTGTTCATCCACCCACTTCGAAATCCATCTGGCTGCAACTTCCTTCTCTTCGCATGTTGTTTTTTCATCCATCTCCTGTTTTGGAGCCGGTGCCACATTGGCATCTGCCTCATCATCTTCAACTTCTTCCTCGACCTCCTCAAATTCGTCTTCCTCCACGACACGGAATCTCAAGCTAATATGGATTATATTAGGTCATTTGTGGCAAAGGTTCATGGCGGTGGCAACTGCTCACGTGAGCAGTTGCATGTCAGGGGGGGCTAGCTAGTCCATGCCATACCGCAGCTACACTGCAACGACGGGGAATAGCTCTGCAGGTGCACCCAGCAGTGAGGATCCCTCCGGGAATTTAACATTAACATTGGGAAAGCTTCACTAGGTAGCCTCAAAATGCAAGAAATGCAATCCAATGCAACTAAACCCGTTAGCATCAAGGTTCTGGAACTGCTAGATTTGCAATACATGTTGTTCAATGTAACGCCTGAGTGTGAAACACCAGCGCAAGCAAGCTAGCAGCAAATGAAGCAGCAATTCAAACGGTCCAGTAAAAGCAGCCAAGTAAATCCATGACTTGAAATGCACGGCCTTATTAGGGCTTACAATAGGCCCGAACTGCTCCCGGACTACATTGGACATCGCGGCATCCTCGAACTTCGCCCGTAGATCCACTGCAAGCGGTGCGGTGCTTCAGCCGGTGTCACATTGTATTCAATTCCACGTTGGACACAATTGACAATTTGCAAATGAATCTATCCCTGTCTCCGAGGCTTTGCCTCTTTACCCTATCCCTTAATCCATCACCCTTGCGCACCTGAGCACATGTTTTAGAAACAATCTCAAGCCATTATGGAATCAAAAGTAAGTGTATTATGCATGGTGTGATTGATTGTGTTGTCTCCAGCTCATTGGGATATCTATCATTATGTCTGCTCCAAGGTTGGGTATCAACAATGCAACTTCTGCATTAAAGAATTTCAACCAGGACTTGTATCTGTCGTGGCTGCGTGGGCCAGGGTAAGAAGTGGCCTAGGAGACTAGCACGTGACAGAATGCTGAATGCGCAAGCGAATGCATGCAGGTGGTGGGTTCATGATTGTTGCTACACCCCATCTCGCAGCAATATTTTTCCAAGTGGCTTTTCCGGGCACTGGCAAAGGATCCTTTCGCACTCGATGCTCTCCAAACCAAGTCCCGATTCTCGATCACAACAAACATTCAAAACTGAACAGATTTCATGGACAAATCTGGGGATTTCATGAACATGCAAAGCTAGCAGGATGCAGTCTTGTGACATCTTTCAGCAGTTATATAATCTCTACTATCGCTGTTAAGTCTTGCACATCCATCAACCTATATACATAACCATAAATATTATGTATATTCGATGAATCTCGCTCAACATATGCCGACTGCTGCTACCCTTTTCTGCGAGTCGATTCAGGTCTGTACTGTCTGTACTGAAGTGCTTTGGTTTGAAATGCGACCCACGTCGCTTGTGTCATCTGACATCTGACACTCTCCCTGTGGGAGCACTCCATCCGTATGTAGTGACCGAGAGGATACCGCAGGGGCGGTCCTACGGCCACAACGGATGCCTGCTCTGGACAGAGCAAAATGAAAAGATTAAATGAAACTCCCTAGTCATCGTCAATACCTGGGACCGGCAGAACAGGTATGATGGCTAGGCGGCGGACAGCCGAAAAAGGACAACCGGACGGCAGCGGCAGACAGCACAGTCCTAGTCTCTCATGGCCGGCAGCCCAGGCTGCAAGCGTCGCAAGCATAGCCATGGTAACTGAAAGTAACCCAAAACACGGCCCTCAAGCACCAGCAAGGCCACAGGTGAAGTGACTATCACCAGGAAACCAGACTCTTCCGGCAACAAGCCAAGTCAGCCACCAGCTCGACCAGCACCAGGTGGACATGCAAGTAACTAACAGGGTGTGGCAGGGTGGGAGAAAAAGTTTAGCTTGAGGTACCAGCAGCGACACTGCTCCTCAAGGGGCGTCTCCCCAGTTTGGCTCGAGCATTCAAACATTGGGAGACGTTGATTCGAAGCTTCCCAAATAATTCATCATCACCGACCCTGCCTACCTTAAATGATTGAATATATTCGATGAATCTCGCTCAACATATGCCGACTGCTGCTACCCTTTTCTGCGAGTCGATTCAGGTCTGTACTGTCTGTACTGAAGTGCTTTGGTTTGAAATGCGACCCACGTCGCTTGTGTCATCTGACATCTGACACTCTCCCTGTGGGAGCACTCCATCCAAGGCACTAACGTATCCACAGCACTCAAACGAACTGAAAGACCTGAGCGATGAGGTGGTAGGGCAGCTGGAGGAGCATGAGCAGGGGGTAGGTGTGGAAGAGACGAAAATCATGTTGTTGGAACCACGGGTCGTATTCTCCCTGTCTGCTGATGCCATCTGACCAGTTGTCCTTACTCTGGACCCATTCAAAATAGCATGCGCTACGGAGTGCAAACAGAAGGCCATGGATAGCCCCGGCCATAGAATCCAGCTCATCGTTGTTGCTGCGGCCTCGTATGAGTGCAGCGATATTGTCAACAAACCATATACCATGCATTCCGCGAGCTGATGAAGCATTGTATGCAAGGCCCATGTAGACTGTCAAGAGCTCAAGCTGTGCAATCTTGGCCTCATGATGGGACCACACCGTGAAGATCTTTGGGCTGATGTGGACAACATAGGCCCTTCGGCTACCACGGGGGTCAATGAACAAGACTCCCGCAGAACCCTCGCGAGGCCTCTCTTGCGCCGCGTCGGATGCAGCCAAGTACTGGTGTTGCCGCACTGGATTGAGCGGTAGTTCTCTCTCAGGCTTCAACTGAAGTAGTGCTCGAATTCTATCAAAGGACTGTTCAATCTCCGGTGTCATCACGACTTGCGAGGAGTATTGTCTTTCCTTGATGCTATGGAGGCCCGACCGGCCGAGCTTGCCAAAGCATCCCGTCGTCAAGAATCCCAGGCAGCCAAAAAGCTTGGCCGCCAGTCCTGGAGGGAGGCGACGCGTCTGAGTGGCCTCCTCCATGATGTCGGTGACCTTGGTGAGCAATCGGCCACGGACCCAGAACTTGACAGGAGCACCCTGGTGGCAGGCTGCCACGTCGTGGATCAACCCCAGAAAATCAGACTGGGCCGCCAAGGACTGATGTTTCTCTGTTTGGAAGGGTGAGCCAAGGCATCGTGCGAGTTCATTGACGAAGGCCTGGCCAGTGCCGCCCATAATACCAAAATCCTGGATTGTCAAGTCATCAAAGTACATACTGGTCATACAATAGGCCAGGCGGCGGCATGCAGCTTGAAAGAATCGGGGAAACCGATTGAACGAACACACAGCATTTGGTAACCCGAACAGAGAACCGTAGTATTGCCGAAAACGGGGGCCACCAACGTGGTGGTCGTAGTAAGCCACCACGGCCATGTTGCTATGTGTCGGCTTCATGGGGACATAGCGGTAAGCGTTGGGTAAGTCTTCGCCCCCGGACCAAATACCAGCTTGCAGCAACTCAGACGCATGAGCCGAAGAGGAGGCTGCCTGCCATAGCAATTGAACATGGAGGCCAGGTTGAATGCTCGTACATAGATCCACTTGTTCGCATCGGAGCTGAGTGCACTTTGCCCTCCGTCCGCAGCGTCATCTATGACTCGCAGCTTACCAGAGGGTTGCTGTACGCAAAACCTTCGGATCAGTCTGAATTGGGGGAGTTCCTGGCATAGTTGGGCCCATGTCATTGGGGGGGCCACAAAAGCCTTTGGCTTGGTCCTCCTCACCCTCCTGGACAATAGCCGTGTCGTGTTCACCTGGACGGAGGCTTTGAATGATGCGGGCAGCCTCTGGCAGGGCGTCCTGGTAGATGGAGGCGTCCGGGATGTAGTGGGCTGGTTGAGCCTTGTAGACTGGCACATGCGGGGAAAAGCCCACGGCGGGGAAACCATATATCAGGTTGGCCACGAACGTAGTGTCTGGCCATCCGGTAATCAGCATGACAAGCCCAATCAAAACGATGTGGCGACCTTGAGTGGCTGATCGGACAGGTGGTGGCTGATAAGTTTGGAGGTGGTAGGTGATAGGCCACATTCGACGACTCAGTTCTTGGAGCCAACGGCCTGTACGTCTCCTGACCTCACGCAGGCCCTCCCTGGGCTGCATAGCCAGATGCTGCAAAGATCAAGTCATCATCGACAACACCCATGGTTTCAAATGCGGTAGGTCTCTGCTGCAGTTCAAGGGCAAATGTCGCTCCTCCCCTACGCCAAAGGGGATCATAGGTGGTAAGGCTTTAGCAGCAGCAGCCGCTCCGGGCTGCTGAAGGCCACTCATAGCAATGGCGTTGCGCTCCAATGGGCCCACCAACCGTGGACCAAAGGCGTGTCCGTCCCAGTCTGGGCGGTTCTGCATGTAGTTGAGCCATTGGTAGTGCGAGTCATCCACTAGCAGGTCTTCGAGCATGGGCCACTGGAATCCCTCCCAACTGACATCTGGACAAAGGGCCATGAGGCTGGCCACCACAATTTCCTGAGAGAAACGCAGCGGGACTGCCCTGGCGGGGCGAATGCCGGCAGCAATGAGTGAGACCCGTCGCAACTGCTCCCTGGTGGGATGGGCATGGCCTGAGGTCGAAGTAGGACGTGAAGCAGTCCAAACCAAAGCTCGAATGATATCCCCATGACATAGCACGTTGTGTGGGCAGTCGCACACCAGAGTCGTGCCATGTAGGGATGGGAGGTCAGCCAGAAGATGGTCCTGGTCGGCAATCCATCTGGCGTAGTGAAGGACACTCTCAAGAGCAGTCCTGCCTTCCCCTGTCCGGAAGGGGTTTTGCCATTGTGTCAGTGGCCAACGATGGGAGAAGTGCCCGGGGCCGATGTACACGTCCATGTCTGTGAGTTGTGACCTCAGCTGTAGCACATCGAATGCGACTTGACGAGTGGGCACATAGGACGAGTCTTCTCGTGGTGGTGTAAGGCCCAGGTGGAAACCCATGACATTCATCAGGTCTTCTCGCAGCTCGGACGGCTCGAAATGGAGCAGCAATGGTCGTACGTCCCCTGAGGTGTTGATGGGCGGTAACCTTGGGATGGCGAGGATACCGTAGCCCTGTCGCGCAGCCCATGCCGTGCAGCATACCGCTAGGGTGAAGACCAAGCTAGGTGTGTACTCCGCTTCGTTGAAGGTGGAGAACTGCCCATTACCCGACGAGCGCCACTCGTTGGGGTCATCAATGTGTCCACATCGAACGGCCGGAAGGGAGGCTAACTCAGGGATGTTGTGGCGGAACTTTTGGGCTTTGCGCCGAGCGCCCCCGAAGACGCATGCATCGTAGTCCAAATCCTGCCAATCATCATCCTGGCACAGGTACTGCTCGACCGGGTCCCACCAGTGCAGAGACCTGAGCGGGTTCTCGCGAAGACATGCGAGGTTCTGTTGATGCCCCCAGTATTATAAGGCCAACAGATAGTCACTGGAGTAGTTGTCAGCATCGACCCGTGCCTGTTGTCCCGCGTCCAGTCCTGGTAGACCCCGTGGGTATTCCTCGGACCGTAGAGGAGGGGGGCCGGGCCGTTTCTCCCTAGCTCTTGATTTGGTAGCACAACTCATAGCCCCCGCAATAGTGGCCACCCGAGGAAGCACAGCCTGAATAGCCCGACGGACGCGACACGTCCAGGTCTGGTCGATCTCGATGTCAATCGGTGTGATGATCTCCCATTGGCACCACAAGAAGGCCTTGGACAACGGTGCATGGACCCCACTGAACACATCAAGGAGGACGGGGCAGGGTGAGGCGTCGGTCTGGTGCATATCAGTGGACTCCAACTCGGCCAAAAATGAACGAAAGTCATGAAAGACAGGAGTGTCCAAAGATTGGCCTCGCCCCCCCCCCAACAGAGGAGCGGCCCTCTTTTCAAGCAGCCTTGGGGCATCCGGAAGGCGAGTGCTGGTAAGACCCGCAGACCCGTCCCGATTGCAACACGACGCCGCAGCGGTGTGCACCACGTGGGCAGTTCTTCTTGGTGCGGCACTGATTGCGCTGGTAGGCCTGACAAAGCTGCGTTCCATCACGAAGGCTGGAAACCACCGACCCCACCGGCCCTGCATCCGCAGGGGGGGCCTTGGCGGGTGACGTGCCGCCAGTAGTTGTACCCGTAGTGATCATGGGGGCTGGCAGGGCCCCGGCCAACCAAAGCGCGTCACGCTCCCTCATGATGGCGCCGATAACATTGCCGAGTGTCGTGTGGCCTGTGCACCGGGCTGCCCACTGACCGCGCTCTTCCGCATCGAGGTGTTGGACCAACTGCAGGCGCCGCCCCTCCGGGGTGCGCAGAATCAAATCATGGCAGCGGCTGGAGTAGGACAGCAAAAACTCAAAGTCGTTCATGGCATAACTACTGAAGCCGCTTTGCAAGCTCCCCGAGCTCCAGGCTCAGGCATTGCAGCGCTGGCCAACTGATAGCCTCGCCTGCCGCGTGGGCCTCGTAGTGGGCGGTAAAAAGCAACTGACGGAACGGAGCGCGATCGGCCTCCTGGAGACTATCATGATGACGCGCCAAATCATCACATGTAGTGTGGACCAATGGGGAGTAGGGAGGCAAAGTACCAGGTCTCGGGGCCGCCGGCCACAACAGCCCTTCCAGCCTAGGCTCTGGGCGTGCTGCCTCCCTGGGCAGGTCTTGGATCTCATCCCACCATTCAATCCATGATTCACATAGGTTCCGTGCAGCACGCAACTGAACCTGTACCACCCCTAGACAAGAGGTGGAGGTCGGGGGAAGGGCCCTCAAGGCCCGACAGGCCTGGTCCATCTGATCCCCCACCTCCCAAGCACGGGCCCGTCTGGCCTCGCCCTCCAAGGGCGCCAGTGTCACGGCAACGAACTGGATCGCCTGAGGCCGGTCCATTGGCACAAGGTATGGGCGTGTAGTACGGAGTTCACTGGGACACGAGAAGCTGCAGCAAGCATGCAAGAACTGACTATAAAACTTGATCGACGTTCAGAATAGGGACCTACTCCTTGGGCCGGCCGCCGAGTCCCTAGATGAAGCAAAAACTTGCATAGCACACGAGACGCCCTCTCGGCCTACCCGGTAGGGTTGCTGTTTCCGAAGGACTGCAGCTATTAGTACAAGTGGACCTGGGCATTGCCAGGGAGCACTGCTTTACATGTGATACAGAAATCTCGCCCATAGGCCAAGGCCTCATGAATGCTGCGAGCTCGGTGGACTTCGCCTCGATAAGCAGCATTGCGTTGGCGCCATCTGCACCAGGGCGCGTTGTCACGCTCCACATGCCAGTGCGATCCTGCTTTCGTAGAGGTAATGAATGAAATTGGGTACCTCGGCAGGGACGGTGGTGTGATGTTGACCTGGCTCCGAGCCCATTTGAAGATATCAGAGCCGCCCGGCCGGCTGAGCACACCGGCTCGGTCGATAGCCCGCAAACCCTCCAGTCGGGAGTACGCTTCCTCGAAGGAGCACCGCCTAATCCATGCGAGTAGCAAACCAGCCAGCACAGGGGCCCTGTGCACCCCCGCCATGCCATGAACCAGGACGGAGTAGCCCGAATATAGAGTTGCCAGGAAGATAGGCAGCACCAACTTCAACTGGCGGTCACGGAGGGCTCCTTGATGGCCAACAGGAACGTTAAATTGGTAGACCTGGCGGGCGCTGACCCCTCCCCGACAGTCGGCGGCAATCTTGTCCATAGACCAGGCCCGGTCCGTGGGCAGACCGCCCAAGTAGATAGAAGAGCCGTTGCCTGCCTCACCCAGGAAGATGAGCGTGGGAGGCTCTGGGGCGCCGCTGTGCCCGGGCCGGCGCCAGCGGTCCCGTGCCGCTGCATCAAAGGCCGCGTCATTCGCCTCCTGTAGGTGCTGAGGCCGCTCCGGCGACGGTTGCAGCACTGAGGGGATGGCCTTAACTTTGGGGGCCGAAGGTGGCGCGCTTGAAGGGCCTGCTGCTGCCGAAGATGAAGATGCCCGAGGTGAGGTCGACGGCAAAGGTGGTGGTGCCCGCAAAGATGGAGAAGATGCCGAAGCTGATGAGGGCGAAACCACAGGCAGCGTAGGTGGCACCTTTGGCGGAGGTGCTTTGGGCGGCGTCACCGGTTGGGCGCTACCGCCAGCAGCAGCCCTGGGTGGCGGCTCCACCCGTGCCCGCTTCGCCGGCCGCGAAGGACTGGTGAACGAAAATGTTGACACCATGTTCCTCGGCCCCTGTGTGGGCTCGGTCACCGGGCCGGCAGCCGCGGCTGGGGCCGGGCGCTTCCGCCTGAGCGCGGCAGTGAGGCGTTGGCCAGTAGCTCGAATGATCTGGACCTGAGCTGGCAGCAAGGTCTTGACCACAGGCATGCCAGGGATGGAGTCCGTAGAAACTCGGCTCCATGCAAGTGGACCATCGTGCAGAGGCATAGCCTGTCGGCAGTTCGTCCCACAAAGCCATGTTGAGGTCCTGGAAGAAGTGCAAACCGGCCAAGCGCAACTGGTGTCCCAGGCGTTGTTTCCGTGAGTCATAACGCAGAGGGGTGGTAGCCGTAGACTTGGAGGACTGATCCACCCATTGTCCAAGAGCGAGTCGCTCTGTCTCCGATAACCCCACATACCCTGCCAATGTCGGAAGCACTCGGCGGAACGAGTAGGACGAGAGGCTGGTAACGTCCATAGCCGCACTCAGGTATGGTCGTAGGATCCGAACACACTGCGCTGTGCCCACCGGCTGGGCTGTAGCAGAGTCGAACCCCAACCAATGCCAGCGCCTGAAACCGGCGCCTGTTCTGGGGCGCACTTTGTTCAGATGGGTACCCAGCACCTGTAGGAGGTCCAACGTGCCACAATACCGTGGAACGCTCCAGGCGAAGCCGCCACGACTGCCAGTCTTACCTTTCGTGCACCAGAACACGAGGATGCCCCCGTTACCGCCGACCAAGTAGCTCCGTTGCAAATGGGTGTACCTGACCACACCAAAACATAGGGCGTAGGCACAAAACACCATGGGCCAGTGAGGACTGTCAACGGTGGATTCCAAGGTACCCAACAGGTGGATGACCATAGATGGTTCCAAAGTCGCCGCCTGCGCCTGCCCCTGGCCGAGGCGCGATCCCAAACCAGCCCGAGGTTTCACCACTTCGGAGAGGTCAAATGGCAACTTGAGGTTGCGGACGATCCACCCCAGAGCTGTATATGCCCTTGTAGGTGACTTGTGCTCCCGGATGAAGGTGGCCAGGAGGTGTTTGTCCGGGATACCTCCACCTGCGGCAGCAATGGCCCCTTGAAGCTCTTGCCACGTGTGCAAAGCCCGTTTCACAGTGGCGGCCTCCGCCTTCTGGAGCACATGCGTGAGCTTTGCCTCGAAGTTGGCGGTGATCTCAGCCAAGCGAGCCGCCGGCGGGGG
>CAXAMN010013335.1:1889926-1947109 GCA_963970005.1 Durusdinium trenchii | reverse complement strand
CATCATCATCATCATCATCATCATCATCATCATCATCATCATCATCATCATCATCATCATCACACATTAAAGTAGTATAGGGCTGGCGGCCTGGACCTCTCTGACTATCAAATTACAGTGCCGTTTAGCAACAGCCAGCTTCACCACCAGCCGGCAACAAATTGTTCGAGTTCCTCCAGCGATTAGACTGAGCTCTTCGACGCCCCTTCCCGCATGTTGTTTCGCTCCTGGCCCGGCGATGCTGCAAGGGCATCTCAAAGTATCCATTCATATCATATTCCAAAAATTATCAAAAATGGCTGTAACTAGTCAAAGTGAGTTCAGGTGAATAGACGTCAACCTACAACTACAACCAGAATTTTCAAAAGTGCACACATTGCTTCTGCGAGTTGAGAAGCGTTTCACTTGGGCTTTGTTGTACACCGGGTTTGACATAAAATGTTGTGATATGTTTTCTAGAAGGGGTTCGCCCTCCCCATTCTACAATAGGGGAAATGGCCCATCTACATGTTTGGACCGAGCACAGGAACAAGTGTCCGTGCCAACGACTCATATACGACTGCACGTGACAAAGGCTGCCCCGGCTCCTGCCAAAAGGCCAAATCCACGTTGCTCCGCTCCTGCACTCCCAGCCGGAAGACCTTGTGTCCCGAGCGAAGGCAGACCGGCGTCCCGTCCAACTGATGGACCCATGGGACTCCTAGTCGTGCTAGGTGAGGAACCTTTTCAGACTTGTCAGATCTTGGTTAGGATGGGAAAGCAACATGGAGCTGTGATGTCCGAACAATGATGCTGAATCAAAAGTAAAGTAGCATTCAATCGATTAAATCGACAACATCTCGGCCAACAACTGAACTGTAATTTCATCGAATGTGTGTTTATTCTTGTAGTGAGCTTCTTTTGACGGGAGTGGATTGACCCGAACGAACCGCAAGCTCTGAGCGCCTGCCCCGGTCCCAAGGAGGATGAAAGCCAAGCTCTTTCTCGAGCCTGAACAGCTGGGTACTTTGGGACTGCTCTGAGCACCAATGATCATGGATTCTTACGGAATCTATGCATTGCAGGCATTTGCCAGCTACATCCAGCTACCGTGAGTGGTGTGCTGCAAACCGAAGAATTGTGTTGTCCAAATCCCAACACCTCCCAATAATATCGGCGACACGGGCTGCCCTTGAACACACACGCGCGCCCATACACGCAGTCACACACGTGTATGACAATGTTCTCTGCCTCCATCTGGCTCACGCCCCATCCTCCCAGCCCAGTTTCATGTCTCGGTATGTTCTACCTAATTGCTGCCAATGTTGGCCTTTGGTGGCATGCCTTTCAAACTTCACAGCAGGGTTCTGCTTTGCTCGTTTGTTGCGTGCTTTGTGCACCTCATGCCAGTCATGATGAACGCGGCAAATCTCAACATGAGAAAAATACTCCTGGCAGGCACTGCAGCAGGCCAGTTCTTTTGTTAGCCAAGGATGATGTTCATTGACCTCCTGAGCTAGTGCGCTCTTCAATATTAGCGGGATTCGGCTGTTCCTGAAAAGAGGAGAACTGCAATCGTGCAAGAATAACTGGTAAATAGTGTAGACATACATGTATATATATATATATACAGTATTCGTATGTAGTCGTTGTTGTGTTAGGATGGGCACACCGTCCTTCAAATCTTCAAAGGCCATCCAAAAGATTGACATCGGGTCATCCATCAAAACGCCTGAGCAAAGCAGGAGGCATGGAGTTGATGCATGAGCATAGGATTGGGCGCAGGGTGGGACATGCGAGGGAGTGAAGAGATGTGGCAATCGACAAGCAAAAGGCCCACAGGACTCCAGTGGTATGGTTCCATTGGAAATTCTCCTGTTGGCAGTTGCATGATGATCCTGATCCCTCATGACTCATGACTGTGCTGAAGAAGTGCTTCTGCTCTTCAATAAGACGCATCATTTATCGGTCACTTGATCTTCTATGATCTTCTGGTCTTCCACAGCGGCACTGCATCCCAACCCACACCGGCCCATGTCCAGAACAGGCCTGAGCTATTTACAACCTTTAGTTGTTTTTGCAACTCTGGCGTCCATCCATCCCAGTCCTGCAAGCTCAAGCATGTCTGAGCTCGGTCGATCCGCAAAGCTTCAGGAAGGAGATGCACCCAGAACTTGCAGTTCATGGCGGTTATGAAGCATGTTTGGACAGTTCGGACACCTTGGCCGCCTTGGCTTCATATAACAATGGGCAGTTCGGACATGTTTGGACCAGCCAGTCCCGGCAGTTTTGCATTTTCGAGACATTGTCCCGGTGAAGCATAGTCAAGACCTTCTTGGAGCCCGAATCATCCTCCAACGGTCCTTGCCCCACTTTCCTTTCCACGTTCTGGGCGCATTTTGCCCCCCACGGATTCCGGATCCTCAGCAAGCGATCTGAGGCGTCGCGCAAACGCGGCAAATGAAATGGTCGACCCTGTTTGCATGTCCTGCTGGGGATACCAAATTTCTTATCAGTTCTCCGTACTATGTGAGCGTAAACATGAACGGCCGAACTTGAAGCTTGTCAAGCCATGTCAAGCCGACTGTAGGTGCACTCCCGGCGCCGGGCACCATCATTAATTAGATCTGTGCATCAACAAAGATGGAAGCACAAAAATATTACTAGGAGCAAGGACGCTACTAGGGGCTCCTGGCCTTACTACTAGGAGCAAGGACGCTACTAGGGGCTCCTGGCATTGCTACTAGACTAGGAACAAGAAGCTACTAGGGCTCCGTCTAAGTGTCACCAGCGCTACCGTTCCGAACAGTCTGTGGCACGAGTCTTGGCAAAGGCACTTGACTAAGTGCTCCGTCTTTCCATTGACATTAACCTGCCAATTCCGCCAAATTAACACACCGATGTCATCATTCCCCAGGTGTTTAGCATGAACGGCTCTGGATGAATCTCGTGACAATTGTTACAAGGGGCTTTTAGATCACATCCACTGTGAATCTGTCATGCGCCAACCTCCTCAACGTTCGCAACATGCATCATGTAAGTGTTCAATTGGCCAGGGCAAACAGCCAGGGCAAACATAGGCAAGGAGGAACTACGAGGAATCCAACACAACTAGTTGATCGAACTTCCCTCTTCACAAAAACATGCGAACACATATATAATTCTTTGCGAACACAGTTGTTAGATGCTTTCAGTTTTACTTCCACGAATCTTTCGCAAACTGCATGTTGAAGTTTCGCGGGAGGAATATCCTAGAAACGTTCCTTTTTGGTAGTTTCCACACAATGACATACCTATATGTTGCGAATCTTTTGCAACAAAATGAATCTCTACTTGAGCCAACTCAAATTACTTACACCACCATAGACCCCAAACAGTTTACGGCCATAAATCTGCATCTCGAATAAAATGTTGAAGGCATCGCTTTTGCCAGAAGGCGGACGTACAGAAGGCGGAGAAAAAATGAGCACTTGCAGGTGGGGAGACTGGGAAACCAGGCGGACATACCAACCCAAAGGTTTCGAATTGGAAGTTGCCAGGAGGCGGACGCACTGCTACGGCCTTGCCAGAAGGACATGCTAGCCTGGGAGCCAAATGGGTAGAACTGCTACTGAGTAGTCAGGAGCACCCAGCAGGCAGAGACTAGCCCAGACTGGGAGGCAAATGCAAAGAATTGCTCTTGAGGAGTCGCGACAAAATGTAAAGAATGGATACTAAGCAGCTGCGAAAAGGCAACGCACTGGCCCAGATTTGGATCCAAATGTAGAAGATTGCTCTTTAGGAGATGCTACAAAAAGGTGGACCCAGTAGCCCACTCTGGGAGGGGAATGTAAAAAAAGTGCATCCAAGGATTTATCAGAAGGCGGACAAATTAGCCAAACTGAAGAGACATGTAAAGCTTGCATAAGAGCTGCCAGAATAGACGCCTACTCAGCAAATCTAAAGAATGGCTCCCGAGGAGTTGTCAGAAGGCGGAAATGCTAGCCCAGGCTTCGAGACAAATGTAAGGAACTGCTACTAAGGAGTTGCCAGAAGAAGGACACCTACCCCGGATTGGGAGACAAAAGAAAAGGATGGAAAGGCAAAGATCGGCAGCGCAATGCGGACACAGCACCAGACAAGGCGAACACACTTATATATATATATATAAAGGCATCGAGAGCCCCAACAGTAAGCAGTTTGGGGAAAACCTTCGCGAACAACGTATGAGGCTCTCAATGAACCTAGGCCTCATGCCATCCTTCGAATCAACTACCATGTATATATATATATATATACGTGCCATACAGGGGGTGTCACAGGAACATGCATTATGAAAATTCATGGTCAACGACTGCAACATACATCTTAATATTATCAAACTATCAGGTGCACAGTGCACACTTCAAATCGTGGCATGCATGAGTTTGCTTACAGCGGTTCCTGGCACACATTGGGTCAAACCAACCAATCTGGCCTCGGCCAAATCTAAGATTCCATAAGCATGAGGTGCCTGGCAAAGGGAAGGATTAATAAATAATTTGAAAATTGAACGCCGCCAACAAGTCAGGCAATGAAAAATCGGATATAGTTCAACATGAGTCTGAGAAGACTTGCGCTACCAAAACCAGCTACCCTCCAAAACGCGCCAAAGAGGTGTGCTCCCCAAGATGTCACCTGTGACCCATTGGCTTCCATCACTAACCTCCAACCCTGTCCGCCTGCAAACCCATCTCCTCAACAATGTGGTGCTTCGGCTTTTCACAAGCTGGGCGGCTGGAAGGATCCGGGCCGTTGGGTGAGGGTCGCTGGAGGTTCCTGTCGTACTTAAAGTGTGCCGACTGGTTAAGTTTACTCCGCAATTCTGACTAGACAGGTCAGGCCAAGTTAGGCCCTGCGGAGGTCAGAACGAACCAACGCTTCCCCGCGGGGCAGAACAGCTGTGGACGGCACATTCTTCTGAGCACCCAAGACCCAGCAAGTAGCCAGCATCCTCTGCAGATGTCTACTTTGTGGTGGAGCTTCGGAATGTGCTTCGAAGCTGTGATTCTAAAGCTTCCATGCAACTGCATTGGCAAAGTGCGGTTCCGGTGTACCAAAATGGTGCTCAGCGGCTCCAACTCCTACGGGTCTATGAAGTGGGTTTGTGTACTCTCCTTGCAGGAGACCAGCTTGGACCAATTGAGGTCATCGTCATCACTGTCATCACCTTAGAAGCTGTCCAGCAGCAAGCAGTCAAAGTCTAGGAACAGCCGTAAACGCAAAAGAACCATGCATGACTAGCTGACAAATCATGAATAACTCTGTGCGGGATTCATCATGTTTGCCCTCCGGCAGGTGCTAGTTTGCGAACCTGATTGCTATTTAGGATTGGGGTCCTGCAAAGCAAAATGACTTTACAAATGCCAAGTTGTTTTGGGTGTGTTGCTCCACCGTTTCACCTAGCGAGAATGCTGCGTGATGCTCCACACGACACTCACTATCTCGCACCTTCATATCGACAAGGCATCCTTGGCCCAACACTTTGGTCGTCAGGAACGTCTTGGCCTTGAAGCAAGAGCTGCGTCCGGCGCTCTTGCTTCGCCTGCGGATGCAAAGAAACCCGAAAGCTATGCTTGAATGATGTTAAATGGGACAAATCATCAACTTCGGGGAATGGAACATGGAACGGTCACTGGTTCACACCTTGAAAAGTTAGAAAGACATGTTTCAAAGTGATTGCTACTTCTCAAACATCTTGTCCTGGCGGCGCTGGGCACGCTCCATGCGCTGCATCTTGGGGATGTAGAGGCGAAGCTTCTGAGCATCGACCAGGGCGGACAAAACAAAGTGAAGCACAACTGGCCGTCAGAGTCGTCACCAATGCTCTCACAATGATTGAATCCGATTTTGTGTCCCGCAACTGGCTTGCACTATGCACGATCCGTCAGCTCACTCAACCTGAAGAGTCTGGTCTCTACACGTTAACGGTACATCAAGTGACAAAACCGCGAAGAACCACAACTCAACTGATATAACCACATGTTGGTCCAACAGAACAGCTGTTACTTGATGCCACTTGCCCCGCCTATAATATATTTTTGCATCTGCAACCCCGAAACCCAACACCCCGTAGACGGCCTGGGTGGGGTAGCCAGTGAAGAGAGCCAAAGCCTGAAAATCTGTTCCAATATGTTCCAATAACTCAGGCAACATGACTACGGTTGACGGAAAAATCCTCGGCCGCTTTGATGCACTACCCACCCATACCTAACACCAGCAGCCCGGCACCCCTATTCAAAGTTATGTCATGCAGGCAGGTGGTGCAATGGGACATTTGCGGGCTTTGATGCAGGACCAAGCAACTTTTTTAAACTGATATTGAGAAGGGAGCGAGAGGGTATAAGATTCATCGTCAGAAAAGTGGTGTAGCATTTCTTCCGCCAACAGTGAGAAGTAGCTCTGCGTCCCCCAGGCCCCAGGCATGGCCAAGCAAATCTGAAAAACATATTGAGAAAAACATAAAGGTCAATTCCTCTCTCAGCATCAGGCCTCTGCAAAAGTTCCTCCTTTCAATGCACCATAGCAACCTCAGGATCAGCATGGATCAGCTGATCATAAGGGGAGCTGGGAGCCCGGGAGTCCAAGCCATTGCAAGCGACCATTTTTTGTCCACCTGCGTCCCCTCATCGCTCCTCACGCCCTCCAACCCCAGCTCTGGGCCGGGGCCACGGCCGAAGAGTTTCGCAGCTGCCTCACACGTTTGACCAGGTGAAAGTTGTCTTTTTCACAGTTGCGCACTCATCACTAGACTTGACTCCGTCAGGAAGGCCTTGATTAGAATGGTTCAACACATTCAATTCAGTAGCACTTTGTCAACCTCCACCAGGTACAGCAATTGCATAACCCTACCTATTCCAGGAAACTTTCAAGATCTTCCGGGAAATGTCAGGTCCGAATTCATAGATCCCCTCATAGACCGTACAAGATTGAATAGACACACACTTTTGTTTTCTATCTTTTTCCTCTTGCTTTTTCCTGTTCCTTGCATGAGCCCCTGTAACTTCCTATTCAACCACTCTTGTCTTCCCTATTCATCTGATCCCTCCTCAGAAGTTCAAACGGAATTCAAAGAAAAGAGCTAGTTGATTAGGAAACAGAACTAAAACAAGCAAAGCCACTCGAATGTACAAATATGTACAAATTGTACAAATGTAGAATCATTCTCTGGCTCGACGGTGGAATCCTCCGCAAGCGATTGGCTGCCTTCTCCACCAGCGGGGGCCATAGTTGGCGCCGCGCGCCCTGCACTTGGAACTTCTGAACTCTCTCCCGGCAAGGGAGCCACCCGAAGGTTGAAAGGACCCTCATCGAAGAAAAACAAAACATATATTTAATATGAATTACATTCGTCCAACCATCAAGATCCAAATCGAGAAGTGACAGAACCCGAAAGGAGCTTTTCTGCTGCGTACTGGCTCAGCTTCCTCGGGTGCCAAGGCTGCTGCTTGTCAACGGCACTGTACATGATGCCGCAAGGCTGGCAAGCTCCGAGCTCGCTGAGCACAACGAAATGCAAACGGGACCTGTCCAACTCCTGGTGAGGGGATAGTGTCTTCACGTGTCTCTGTGTATATGGACATATATGGACTATCATGCTTGCAACTTTGGGTGCGTGTATATCTTTAGCTGTCCAGATTTCTGAGCAGGCCTCCCAAAATCTGCCATTGAGGCTCCATGATTATGTGGGGGTGGAAAGGGACGCCATCAGCCACTATCCGCAAAATCCAACGGCTTGGGCCAGGGTCTGTCTTTCTCTCTCTCTCTCTCATTCTCTCTCATCACTCAACTCATCACACCCTGCTGTGTGAACTTTGACTCGAGACTGGAGTGTCGATTCTGTCCTGCTGTATGCCTGCATGTGGAATATAGTCACGAGTACAAGACCCCCACCACAAGCCGTCTCACAAAACTTCGAACTCCCTCTGAGGGCGCACTGGGAGTTGAGGTGCCTTTGAGCACCCAAACATCCTAGAATACATTATATATTTATATATGCAGTTAAAGGGCAAATATCTTCTCAGACCTCATCTCACGGCCAATACATAGCATGGCACCGCCACAATGCCACCTCACAAGCTGAGGATATCGAAGGGGTGTAGGGGTGACCAACCAACCACCGTCAGAGGTGGACATTCAATAAAGTGACTCACAATGACTCAACACATCTCAACACCAAGCAGCAATTCACGTCAAACTCCAGTTTGAGATCTAATGAAGTTACGAGCTCAAAGTTCGTACGGGAAGTAACCACTTGCTGGAAGCTTTGCATTCTATAATAATAAATTCAGATCAATTCAGTGGCAACGAGAACAAGTTAAGACATGAAAAGTCCAGAAAAAAAAGCCCGTGCACTGTCATATTATCGTTATAAGTCTTATTTCAAACCTACCACACTTTCAGTCTGCCAGGGCATGCAACCAGCATTTGGGTTGTGCGACAAAATGGTGCGATGCGCAGGCACCTCCGGCCGCAGCGGCAAGGCAATGGCAGGCAACCTGGGTTCAGAAAAGACTCCGTTTGAAGAATGGATATTGGAGGTAGGAAGTCTGAACCCAAACCTGTTTACAGGACGTGTGTAGCAAGGGGTATGTTACAGGTTCCAAGCAAAAACCGGGCCTTCGGGTACTTCCTGCACTTGCCAAAGGACAGGAACATATGGTCTGCTGCTATCTGCTTGTTTCACTTGCTGTCAACTAAACTAGCCAACATTAGCCAACTATAAAGCCTGGCCAACCGAAGTGTCTGTATGCCACCTTGGAACGCCTGCTGTGCCTCGGGAGGTGCTTCCTGGGATGGTTTCTGTGCAGTCTTCGCAAGGCCTCAGCGCAGCTTGACCAATGTTTTTACACTGTCACTTTACATACATGTGTTTACATGTTTGAAGCGCCGGCTGGTTGGTCAGAAATGCCCAGAGGCCACACCTGCAAGACCTTGACTCTCTCTGTGCTCAACTTTGGCACCATGGATGACCTGGCTGGAAGCATCATGGACATTGTTTGTCCATGAAAAAGATCAAGAGGATGATGTGAACATGTGAAGCGAGGCGTCAATGTATGTAGCGGAAGGCCTTTCCCTGAAAAGGTGTATCAAAGATAATCGGAGCCTTTTCACGGACTGCATTATTGTTGCAGTGACTCGTGACTCGTGCCTACGTACGTATGTTGTCTTGCTTGGGGGAAGACTTCCCTTTGGCAAGCACGCCTTGGCCTTGCATCCGTCGCACATGTCATAGTCACAAGCACCTGGGCCAAAAGGCCCACACAAACACCCAAACATCTCTTTGGCGCACATGATCACATGCATGTGCCGCATCTCAGTGATGCACCGCACCCCCCAAAGATGCTCACCAACCTTCACCTCGCTCATGCCACAGAGCCCAAAAAAATGGCATGCTTCAAGCAATGGAAAGCAATCAAGTGAGCAGCTTAGTGGGCTGAAGCTGAAGCGTTTGTTTGGATCTCAAAGATAAGGTACTGTACCTCTTGAATTGAGGTGGCATCCTGTAAAACACGCTTGAACAACACCCTGTCTTATCAACCTTAAACAACTCTTCGTATCCATGTCTTCCGAAGAAACAAACATGCCTGTCGGTTGCACACGTCGCAAATATAGTGTGCATGCGGTGTGGCGTAGCGTCGCAAAGGATGCTCCTGCGCAAGGGCTTTTAGTTTCTGGTTGCCTCTGAAGAATGGAATTTGATCAAGCGCAATGAGCATTCCACCTTCCCAGCAGCAAAACGCAGGCTTATTGACTGTGCATCATTTGTGAAAACCTTGACGTCCATATGGATCGTTATGGATCCATATGATTCCATATGTGTCAATCAAAGCTGACGGGAAAACCTAGGGTTTGATCCCAAACACCTGAGCTCCTTCGGGCAGCGAAGCTCTGGACGTTTCGAAGTTTGCGGTTGTGGTCCAGCAGCACAATGCTCGCGCAAGTGCCTGCTCCAGCGATGGCGTTGGTTTTCTTTCAGGATTCTGTCAGGATGGACCAAAGCCGAAGAACTGGCAAAAGCAAGGAGAGAGGGTGGATTGGAGGTGGTAAAGTTTTAAAACAAACGCACGACCTCAAGTTTGATGCTGCTTGCATTTTGTTTGCATTCACATGCTTTGATGAACATTTTTATGCATTCAATGCCCACTATCGGGATACTTGGATACCTTCGCTCCGCTGCAGCAGCCTTCCAGTCATAAAGAAATTGATCCCGCCCATGTCAGGGGACAACGGAGGCAACTGAATTTCCAACAATCAGCCCAACAGTAAGTCTGCTGATGCTTCGGCTTTGACCCGACGACGGTGAGTCCCGTGCCGCCAAATCAATCCCCAGAAGAGGGAGGCATCGCCACGGCCACCTGACTTGTTCCAAGACCTGAGGGAACGTCAGGAAAGAGCTACGGTCGAAGGCAACCACTTGGCGGGCTGGGTGGTGAAACCCCCAAAAGCGTCCAGACTCCGAGTCCAGTAACAAGGGCATTTCTACTAGGAGCAAGAAAGCTACTATATAGTAGCTCCTGGCATCACTACTAGGAACAAGAAGCTACTAGTAAACCAAAAAACCTGGACATGTGAGAATCCACAGTAACAAACGGCATTGCTACTAGGAGCAAGGACGATAGTAGGGGCCCTCCTGGCCTTTACGACTAGTAACAAGAGGACACTACTAGTAAATAAACCTTTAAACAAATTGGAGCAAGACAAGAACAATAAGTTCCAGGCCGACCGGCACAAAGGACCATGAGAACCACCGTTGAAACATCACAAGTATACTTCCATGGGGGAGATGGGGAGCCGCCCCCTACACTAAAACAGTCGATATTGGCATGCCCAAGTCCAAGTATATACACTCCCTGAAACAAACATGGAAGTGGACAATCCTCTGTTGGTAGTGGAAAATAGTGTGCCAGGAGGCCATTGTCCACTTCCATGATTGTTGAAGGGAGGGTACATGTTCCAGAATCAGGCTCAAACCGCTCTGACATTTTCCAGTCCAGCTTTGTTGGTGAGGCACCAACATGGAGAACAAGTCTTGAAGCAACAAAGCGGCAACTGCTGACCCGCAATATATCTTGGTTGCTCCAGACATCTAAACAAAACGCAAAACCAACAACATCCAACAACCAACACCTTCAAAAACATTCGTGCCAAATATCCAAGACACCTGCTCTCGAAGCGCCAGCCGATATGAGTTCCGCATGTCCGGCAAATAGCCATGCGCCAAATCCAACCTGGAAGGCGCGAGGATACCATGGCAAACGGTCTCGACTCATGTGGGCCCACCCCAGTGCAGATATAGTACCGTATATCAGTATATCTCTCTGCAACATCACAACTGGCAAAAGCGATGAAACAACCTTCTATTTTGATCACATCCGATGCAAGAAGTTGAGAATGGCTGGTGATAGCATGACCTTGGATTGGCCAGCGTGCATGAGGAATGGCCATCCAGCCTGGAAACCATGTTGTGCCGTCATCGTACTCGCGGCCCTGGGTTCAAGAAGGCTCATTGAAAAAATGATTCATCTACAGAGAATGGACTCTGTTGGTCAGGGATCATGGAGTCTTGGTCATGAGTCTTGGTGCAGCTAAAAAGTGCCCAAACAATGTACGACAGCGTGATTACATATCTGCTTACTTTGCCTTGTGATACTCTGTGTGCTCAAGAGGCTCCCGAAGGATTGGGACTTTGCTCCAAAAGCATATCTTACAAGTGCGTCCACTGGGCATCCCGCCTCAGCAACGGCCCCACCAGCTCGAGAGAATTGACCTGGGCTTGCCAACTCTTCGACTCCCCGGCTGGGCATGTCTCAGACGAAAACCCTACCGTCCAATGCCGAACTCCCGTCTTAGCCACAGTCCCCAATGCTCAAAGCGAACTCTACACGGCTAGGACTGAAGAAAAGGGTGAGTCGAGCCTGGGCACCAGGCCTATGTCAAAGGTGCAGCCATACCTGTCATCTCAACATACGACCGAAACAAAAACGCATACACACACACATATCTATATATATATATTCAAAAGCGGGGTGGGCCGTAGGTAGAGGTATATAGTAGCCAGAGGTAGCTAGTAGAAGCTAGGTAGCTAGTAGCCACTAGTACGCTACTACCTAGGACGCAGGATAGCTCATGCTGGCACTATTCATTTGGTTCCTAGATTTTTAGGGAAACCATGTGAAATCCAGCAAAACCAAAGACCCAAGATCACGAGCCATGGCAGCACTAGGAAACAATTGACAGTAGCATACAATAGCATTGGACTTGCTTCATCTGCTTGAAAACCCAAGTCCAAGGAGCGGATTGGTATGTGTCGATGTATCCCTCCAATGCTTTTGTAACGCCACAGCACTGCCACAGCCTAGGCTTTAAATCACATTGTCCCTTCTTGTTAGGCTTCAATTGTCCTATGCCTGGCTCAAGGGTGTGGGACACTATGTGCATTGCCATTCACGGCAAAAAGGACTCAAAATGCAAGCTCTTTTTCCCTTTATGTGCATCATTTGTGTGTATATAAATATATGTGTGTGTGTGTGTCAAAGGCATTAGTATCAGTATCTTTGCCGAATGTTGAAAGAATAAAAGCACGTTGTCCAGAATCTAGACTGCCGATGGGCTCATGTCCGTTCATTGTGCGAGGCAATGTCTCACATCCCTATAAAAAACATTAAAAACCAACTTCGCACTTCATGTTCACTGCGGCTTCCCGAAACAATAAGTAGACACACACACACACACCTTTCCCGCAAATTCTCTGAGTCCTTGCGGTCCAAGACTCTTGAGCACTTCACGTCAACACTGGCGTATAGCAATTATCCACAGCTTGCCCTCTCATTGACCCCGCTTCTTTGACATGTTTTGACAAATCTGCCACAAGATTGAGCATTCTTTGGCCCGTTCTGACAATCATGGGCTTCCCCACACGTAGACGGTGCCCTCCTTTTCGAGCATCTGCTTCAGCCGCATCTCGCTCTTTGCTGTAAATGCCTCCACAGCTGTGCGGCTGGCTGGCGACGTCAACTCAGAGGCTACAGGTGAGGACGAAGAAGCAGCACGTGAAGATGATGAGGGGCTCACTAATTACTGGTATTGCATATTTGTAGTTGCCACACCTGCCCACCACCACATCGCACATACTAGACAGCTCATGGCAACTTTAGGCTATGCAAATATATCTTTGCAATGGGTTCGGACTCCAAGTGAAGCATTTTGGCTTTCTGGGTTTCTTTAGTCGTTCTGTGCTCAGTGAGGCGAGTGGCTTTGTCTCAATTCAATAATCATTTTTCAGAATATGATCGCATCTTTGTTTGCCCTGTGCTCTGCTGTTGCTGCCATCGTTTGATGGGATGCAAGCTAACCATCCTGGAGACCAGTCTTGACCTTGTTTATGACACGCAGGAAACGATGGGCAATCTTTGAGCACAAAATCGCAAGCCACATGATCTGCTCTCGTGGAACCTCGACTCCGGACATTGCAAATGGCAGCAAAGGGCTCAGCCGTTGAGGTGTCGAGCTTTCCTCGTGTCCACGACATGCAAGGATAAGCAACCTGGGGTCAAATCCAAAGTTCGTGGACGGCCATGCAAAACGATTGGCATCAATTCCACCCTGGATTCAGCTGTCTTGCTTCTTACATGTGTATATATATATATATGCGTGTTTTCCGTTGCATCCGCACATGTGCCCAATATATATGTATATATAGATGGGAAGAAACAGAAACAGTGTTCACCAATGGTAAAACAAGTTCTGAAAGATCCGACATGTTATTGCTCCCCTGGTGGTCAGTACAAAATACTTGACCATCAGCCCTCCAAGCACACTGTTTGCACCGCCTGCACGCCCATTGGAATCAGCTTCGGACAAGCTGCTCGGAGTACAAATTGACATTGGTGGCGGCATCCTTTCAGCAGGAAATAGTGTCGGGGTTTGGAATGAATTAACAAATCTTGGCTAAATAGACCATTGGGGGCAACATCCAGGGCTTGAACATCTTGGCCCAGGCAAGAGCATGCAGTTATTTACTGCAACTCAATAAACGCTCTTTTTAACCACATACTGTCATGTCTATCTTGTGCGGGACATCCGTCCATCTCCATCTTGAGACTCCAACCTGGGCGGTGGAAAGGTTCTGCTGGCACCAGCCGCAAGCCGCCAAGGCAGCGTCTCGGGGCTGCTTGGGAAGAAGCACCTTGATGTCTTGTCCTGAAACACGAACAAACAAACGCCCGCACATCAAGAAAACAATGCCTCTCAAGATTCTCTGAAGATCGTCTGCCAAGGCTCTTTGCAAAGCTTCCAGGAAGTGTCTGTCCTGGGGCCCTTCTTTGTCGGGAAAGGGCTGCTTCAGCCAAGCTGCCCTGGAGCCAAAGAGATGTGAAAACCAGAACAGGTCCCAAACTCTTGTAACAGGCCTTTGCATCCGATTTCGTGCGAGTGCCCCAGGTCAAGTAATCATATCGTCATATCGTGCATGTCCTCGCAGCACCACAGGTGTGAACCTCTTCAGCGGTATTGCAGCTGACTACGAGTGATCATCTGAAAATAATTGCCAATTAGTGGAGCCAAAATTTCTCAAGTTTTCACAATCCAAGGACTTGTAACACCACCGCGCCTCCGAAAAGCATGCGTAAATCCATGGGCCAGCTTGTCCTCTTCAATGAGAAGGAGAGGCTGATGTTTCTATTCTTGTTCATGGGACATGCACCGCAGCTGCCCCGAAAAATGAGTGGCCAGCCTATTCCGCACTTCAACTGCTTCGGCCAAGTCTCTGATAAAGGAAGTGCCTCTGGCAGCTGTAGGTCCCTCTCTGTGAGGTCCACCCAACGAAAGGTCCTGGGTAGGGAACAACTCTACAGAATAGAGAGAAACACAAACTATATATATACATGTATACACACAGTATACTGTTATGATGTACGCTAAAGCTAGTTCTGATGACACAGCAAAAAATAGAAAATGCATAACCAATGCAAAAATAATGCAAAACCAATCCCGAAAAAAAATGCACAGAAAACGCAAAAACAAGTCACCAAAGGATGCCTTGGAATGCCAAAAAAATGCAAAAAAAACTGCGAAAACAAAACGCATGTGTCCACTAAACAAATGCAAAAAAACACACAAACAATGCAAAAAACATGCACAAACAAGGCACAACAAATGCAACAAAAATGCACAACAAATGCAAAAACACATGCAATCAAAAGCAAAACAAATGCGATCAAAAACGTTCTGGTCTTTGCCTTTGCATTTGTTTTGCTTTGTATTGCGTTTTTTGCTATTTTTTTTGATTTTTTTTGTGCGTTTCCTTGAGAAAACGCAAAACAATCGCAAAAAAACACACACACAACAAATGAAAAAAAAAGAAAGAAAAAACATCGCACATAAAACGCACACAAACATCGAAAAAACATCGCACAAAAAAGGTGGTGTGTGACATTTGGTTGTGCATGTGCATGTTTTTTTGCATTTGTTTTTGCGTTTGTTTTGCTTTTTTGAACTGCTGTTCTGCTTTTTTTTGCTCTTTTTCTGGCTTCCTTTTGCATGTTTTTTGCTTTTTGATATGCACTCTTTTTGACCAGCTGCTTGTTTTTGCTTTTGTTTTTTAATGCATTTCTTTTGCATTTCCTGGTCATCCTTTGTGAGTGTGGTTTTGCATTTTTTTGCTATTTTATGAATCCTTGAGATTTCAGAGTTAGGCTGTAAGGTATATCATAAGATATCATAAGTATACTGTATACAACTTCTCAGGACAAACACCTGTCGGAATCGGAGCAGTAGAATCCCGGTCGAGGATGGACATGAATTTGCAGGGGATCTCCTTATCATGACACGCTCTGTTGACACCTTTTGACCGATGAAGGCGTGCTTCGAAGGATGTCAAGCAAGAGATGCAAAAAGGCCGTGCATGGCTAAGGATTGTGCACAAGGGATATCAATGGATATATACCAAGAGCAAGGCGCCAAGGGACTGATGTGCCAAAGAGGCGGTGTGCCAGGTTTGCAAGGCTACAGCTGCTAAACTGCCTTCGGCTTTCAACAATTCCTGGTGCATCAGCTCCAAGTAATCCTCTGCATACCTTGGCAAGGAAGTATATATAGTGCGCTATGACAGTTCACCATCCATCCATGATTGAGCCGACCAAACACGTGGAGAGAGCAACATAGAGCAACTAGGATCAAACGGAGAATGCTTGCGCAAATCGTGCGGTACCTGTGCGGCGTACAGTCGTGACACAACACACACACACACACACAGAGCCACAAAGTTTTGTCGATGCACCTTGTTCAATTCCCTTACTCCATTATGTAGCAACACTGAGGCCGTGCTGCAAACAGCCATCTTCGAAGATCACAATGGTCGAGCCCCTGGTCATCATGCAAGCTAGGTTTCGCTTGAATCCCTTTGTCCAGCCTTCCCTCTTCACCTGAAGCGGCATGCAGCGTGTTCAGAACTTTGATTGGTCAGTCAGTCATGACCCCCTCTCCGCTAGCAACTTGGACAAGGACAGAGGACGTGATCCGCTCAGCAATCTTAACATCGCTACTCCCCTTAAGGTTCGGCAACTGAAGCTTCAATGGATGATTGTCCGCATATCGGCAGCAAACTCGGCAGCAATTAAAGCACGTTGCAGAACCTGGGAGTATCACTGATGGCGAACAAATCGCAAAGATGGAAGCATGTGTCTTAGTTCCTCCCCCTCTGAGATGCCTCACCTCAGTTTGAAAAGGTCGCCGTCGTGTCCATTCAGTGCACTCCATTGGATTGTCGCTCCTCAAGGCCTGCCATGTGGGCAGGACGGGTAAGGAATATTTACGGAATGTGTACACCATTGAACAATTACACACAATTACAATTCTTTACTTCTTTCATATTTTTTCTGCGTCTGCTGCGCTGGATCAGTCTTCGTGAAGGAGTTTCTCCGTCGTGCTCATTCACCCACTGCCACTCCCCCCCGGCGTGCCGGTGCCATGGCATCGGCTGCAGACTCCTCTTGAAGCCGCGGTGATCCAGGCTGTTGTGAGCTCTCTGCCTTAAAGAAGTAGTAGAACACTCTTTCATCTTCGCTCTTGCGCTCCAGCATATATGTTGATGGCTCCTTATGGAGAGTGCGGAGTGCTTGGCCACATCAACGCTGCAAGACAAAGGCGTGTAGTGGAAGAGACTCTAGGCTGTACTTGACCAACAACAAACAATAGGAAATGCCTCCCAAACAAACAACATCACCGGTTTACGTGACGGCCTTAGCCTTGAAGGGTTCAAGATTCCCCTGTCCAAATGATGCACCGGTGCTGTTGAGATGACAGGCTTCTGCGCCACTGTCCACCACAATGAGCTCCGCTGGCTCGTATGTTTGACGTCGGAAGGTCTCATAGAGGAGTGGGTGAAACGCATGCCTTGTCGACAAGTGCTTGGGATATCTTGAGTCACTTCACTTCAACAAATGCATATCATAAACTTGATGCCGATTGAACCATTCACTGGTCGCAGGTCATATTTCAGATTTCTTCCTCCAAAGTTTCCTATCTAGTTGCAGCACCTGCTTTGGAAATGCAAGTCAAGTCTCCAAGCACTGGTCGTGGCTGAAAAACACACCGCCGTGAAGACTTCTTCAACGGACCGCTTACAATGTAGAGCATCCAATTAGGCAATGCCAAATTACATAAATGTTCTCAGTGCTCAATGTCTGGAAGAAAATCCGATGCAATCGCGCCTGCCCTGGCTTGTAACGGCAATGACAGAGATCAGCTTGGTGTCACCCACAAAGCGTTCTTCAGGGCGGTGAGAAAGTGTTGTAACACGTATGAACACATGTGCAAGAAGGCTGCATGTTTGCTCGGCGGTTCCGTGCGGTCCTTCCCTGTACTCCTCAACTTGGCTTCCTGCACAGTGTCAAAGGAAAGAACGATTGAACATTCTTTATGAAGGACTTTCGGAGACGAAGCCGCTCAGATCACACCGAAATCGTCGCTTCTGCCGAGGTGCCCAGGTCGAAGGCAGAACCTGACAGGGCCCACAGCACAGCTGCACAAGGCTCCCAGCTTTGAGCTTGAGCTGGCAGCCCTGGAGATCGAAACAGAGAGAGAGCACATCAAATATCGCAACATGTGCTTTTGATTGGACATCTTTGGAATCTTCTTAAGCCATCTTAAGCCTGTTCAAGACCCTGTTTGGCAAAATGCCCAGTGCTAACATATATGCTAATTATTTCCCTTTTGTTCCGCAGGAGGCCGTTTCAGTTGCTTGCATCATGATAGATCATGAGATATACTATCCATGGGTTGACCGTCAGAAACATTCCTTCCCTGGCTTTCCGGGTGTCCTGTGGAGGCTTTCCGGCTGGTGTTCATTCGACGCAACCAGGCCAAAGCAGCGTCATACCTCAAGCAAAAGCAGCCTCAATGCCTATAATAGATATTTAATGTCAATGGCTTGCAAATTCAGGGAGCAATTCTGTAGAGGTTGTCTATTTTTAACTTCTTCCGCGCAAGATGGAATCAACATTCTCATAACTTCTACAGTACAAAATGTTGCTACCACTTTCGATGTTCGTTGAGACATGTTGGGACACCGGTTTGCAATCACACTTGGCGTGACAAGAGAGGCACCAACGGCTCAGATCTCCGTGATCTTCTGCTGGTCGCCCACACCGATGGCAAGGAGCAGCATGGTTTGAGCATGCTGGACGACGGCCATCCAAGGTGATTGGCCTCTTTTACCGAACAAAGGGGAAAACACATGCGGAAGAAACCATATATATATACGTGTGTGTTTAGGATCTATATATATATGTGTGTGTGTGTGCGTGTGTATATATATATATAGCTACAGTAATGTTATTACGGACAGGACTGCCTCAGCATGAGAAAGGACATTCATCTACAAGCACCCTGGTCTATATTCATGGTCTAGCTATATATCATTATCTATCTATCTACCTATCTACCTATCTATCTATCTATCTATTGATCGATCGATCTATAGGCCGGCAAGGTTTGTGGATTTTGCCCACACGATTGATTGTGCCTTGCCACTGGCGGCTGGTAGCAGTCGCAGCCATAGGCTCTGCAAGACCCCCTGGGCACTCCCGCATCGTCAAAGTGCAGCAGCTGGGATGCAGCCAATTCCCACGTCATGGCGGCTGTGCCCCATTCTACGGTTGTGTGCGGCGTACTTCGCAAGTCTTGATCTTGGGCTCGTATTCTTGGACTGCTCTCCAAATATGGCTTGTGACATGCCATCTGCTGATGCCTGCCCCATTTCAGCTCTTGGTGAAAACTGCAAGCAGCATGCCTGCAAAACCCTCCGGTGAATCAAACAACGCTTGGGTGATTTGACACTCAGCTCTTGCACCTTCTTCACAACACGTGTGCCGTCACTGCCATTGCTACATTACCCTTGTTTTTGTTCCTCATCCTTGGGCTTGGGCCCAAAAGCTTCTTTAGTATGTGACGGCCTGATTTCTTCCACCAGACCTGGCTAGCCACTCTTACAACCCTAAGTCCCATTCTCGTCATCCACCCTTCCTCTCCCTGGCAGTGTGCAAAAATGCCCCGCGCACCCCCAAGTAGCACAGGTTGCCGCCACGGGAGAAGCTCACCAAGCGGCCGTCTGTGGTGCCTTCGCAAACCTGCAACTATTCCACTGACCATGACCATTGAAACGTCACTGGCCACGTGTCTTTTGCAACGTGTGGGTTGACAAATGTTGAGCATGTGGAAACATGTAGAAGGTGGTCCCGAGGTGTGGGAATTCTTGCTTAATAGGCCAGGTGTAAGTGTAAGAATTTTTTTTGGAGTTATGTTGCAAGCACCCCACCCTACCAGTACATCTCAGCTGCATTTCCAAGCAAAACTAAGACCCCCCCTACTTTTGGCTGACCTGCTCACCCAACAGCTGCTGAGTCTGCTCAAAGTCAGCCGGTTCCAGAGCATGCGCTATGACGTGGCACTTGAAGACTTGTCATTCTGTCCTTCTACACTTGAACCATGTGACCGTGAGGCTGATATGCAGCCACACTACCCAATCAACAGCAACCGGACCTTTCAGCACTGTTTCGGTCTGCTTCGTTGCCGCCTGAGAAGTGGGGAACAAGTCATCCACCACCAGGTCCAGCCACCTGAGTGGCATGGTCGAATCCATCGGTCAAGCAGACTGCGTCATGGCCGCGTCGAACGACGCAGGTCCGAACTCCGGAGTCAAACAGTGACCCAAAGGCACTAGGAGCTTGCACATGAAGTTGCAAACCGTTCACCGGTTTCTGAGTTTCCAACTGCCCGGCATGGCATAAGCGCAAGTGGTACACGCCGTTGGGGTTGAGTTCCTGACATGTTTCAAGCGTTCTCTCCTGCGTCGACCCTGCACAAAGATTGCTCGCTGGAAAGGCGAACCGCACACAGCGAGGCAAAACCTAGGAGTGACTTCTGACTGTTGTAAATCACAACGTTCAAACTAAGCAAACATCACCCTTGTCACACTCGCTGCTGAAAGAGATGGAACCTCTTGATAAATCCTCGGGGGGCACACTGATACATTGTGTTACACTGCTGATGCTTGTATGGATAAACCTCTAGTCCAGAATGCTTTCTCCATGCTCGAAGGAAATAAACAGGGGCTAACTGCCAACACTCTTCACCACATACGCTTGCCGAACCTCCGAGGTTTCAAAAGTTGTCTTCTCTCAGAAGTTCAAAGCGATAAGGATGCAAAAAAGGCCTGATGGCCCAGTAGCGTCCTTGCTCCTAGTAGCGATCCCCTTTGCTCCTAGTAGCGTCCCTGGCTAGTTATGGCCCAGTTGTCAAGGGAGAACTCTGGGCTGCGATGCGCTCTGTTTCTTTCTCACTCGAAACTGCGCGCTGAAGCAGCGGGTCAGCTGCCCGACCTTTGTGGTGGATCTGGTGGATCAGTCACACATCCGGAATTTCAGGGAACTCTCTGAAACTACTCACCTAGATGACTAGATGTGCAAAAGGGCTGCAGTGGCTGCAGGCCATTGTAGAAGTTGTCTGGAATCCCCAGCTATTTTGGGTTGCACCGTGCACCTGATTCTGACACGCAGTACCTCCTTTTTGGCCCAAACTTTCGGGCTTCTCTCACATTAAAGAGCAGTCCGCAGCAGTTTGTGAGTTCGCTGTACAGCCATAATGCCAAGGTTGCCAGGGGCGGCCGCAAACCCAGCACCAGTGCATGCCACACTGAGTGCAGGTCATATGGTTGCAGCCCATCGAACGTAAGGTGCGCACTTGACAACCTGGGCAGGCCTTTGCACCTGCCCAGTGCCGCTCTTTGGACTTGTGGCTCTGCGGCAATGCAGAATCGAATTCTAAACACGACTTGCCATCATGGCTTTGGCCTGAGACTTCCCATGTTTGGCTGCAAAGCAGGCAATAATCCACCTGACGAGCAAGGGCAGCGAACCAGGTGACATCCTGCTACTTAGTAATCCCGAGTATACTATTTAAAAACGGACCCCTATTTAAAAAAGACCTTAAATATGGTTTATATTATTTTATATTCGTTCTTAAATTACCACCCATAAAAGCCGCTACTAAACTACCAACATTGCCCATTTTGGAGGATTCTTTAAATTAGGTTCCCCCCCCCCAAAAAAAAGGTAACTGCCCACCTCTGTCCGCCCTGTCTATCCACCCCTGGGTGACTTTTTGATTTTGAAGCTCTTCCCAGGTGACCCTATTTTGGACCCCCCGATTTCAGGGACCCCCTATTTAAAAAAATGCGACCGAGGTTGCCTTATTAGGGGGGGGCGTGTTTTAGGTGGACAGGATTATGCAACCTTTTGGTCTTCGTGCACTGCGACATGCTGCAGCCAGTGCAGAATACTTCACAAAAGGCCTTGGGTATCCTTCGGCCCTTCCGGTGTCTTGGGTTTGAAGTGGTATCTGAGTCCTAAGCATCATTTTAACACCGAGGTGCTACTGAACAAAACTCTCAAGCTGCGAACTATTGCCACCGAGAGCGGGAGGAGGATTTCTGCTGAAAACTGCTACAGCCATCTATGTCCCGCCTGGCAACTGGGGCAATGAACGCATCGTAAATCGTCCCCATCATTCCTCGAACATCCAAATCAGCTGCAAACTACCACAACATGAAACTTGTATCTGCCCTCTTTGTCTTTTGAGTCTTACAAAGAAACCATAGTCCAAGTGCGCAACATATGCTCCAAAGAGGTGCAGCTCCTGGTGCACCATCCCATCTGCATCAAAATGGATTTACATTGATTATTGTAGGCCTTTAAGTCAGTGATCCAAGCACCGGTGATCACCGGTGTTGGTGTTTTGGAGTTTGGGCGAGCTCACGTGTTCACACCACTCGAAGGCCAAGCTTCAAAGGTGCCACGTAGAAGCCCATGTGACGCCCCACAGACCATGATCGAGGATCCCAACGGCTTCCAGGCTCCTAGGACTGGTGGCCGCTGGCACAAGCCCCAAACGAAAGACTGATGAACAACAGGATGTTGAACATTGGAGTTACCAGAAAGGGTGCAAACATGTGCACACTGCGTATACCCTAGGCTTCAAACACCAAACCATGTGGTCAATGATGTGGACGCCAAAATGTTGACAAACAAAGAGAAACATCACTTGAACCATTTAACTCTACATCTTGAAGCACATACAGTATGCACAAAACTGCATATCTAGGTGCTAGTGATACAAAAGCAACGTATATACCGTATATAAGTAAATTGAAAGTGGCCTAGTGGCCTAGTATCTCCAAGTTATAGTAATTGTATAACGGACAACATTATACATATATAAATCATGAAGCTACTCTCAATCTGGTGGCACATTGAACAACATGCATCGAAGTGCCTGCGACGCTTTCGAGCGCCGCAACCGCTTGGGAAGCAGCCACATGTGGTTGCCTTGGTCCACGCTGCTGAGATTTTCTGACCCAGCAAGGAAAGCTAGTCAGTTTCAGGGGATTTATAATGCAATATAATGTATAGTGCCAAGGCCCCTGTCTAACTGCACAGTAACCATAGCTTACATGTTATATACATGTTGTCCACGGGCATTGTGCGAGGAAACATGTCCAAAGCCATCCGAGGCTTGCAGTCACCAAATGAGGTGCGAATCAGATTACGATTCTATACCGACCCAGAAAAGCCCCGGACAAATAACCAGGTCTTGACGTGGGCCTTTGCTTTTGCAATTCACTCAGCTTGCAGTGCTTAGGACTTTTCCATTGATACTGACGATCTGGTAGCCGAGTGGCATTCGCTGCCTGGGCAGTGCACTACATCCTCCATACGTGCCGCACAGCTGCTGGCTAGCCCGCTTGAGAGAGACCAACGCTCATAGGCCTTCTGCTTGCGACTGGTTCTCTGTCCCAACACGTCCAGGCCAGACCAGGACCATTGGTATCGACGAAAAGCGGTATGCACCTGAATGTCAGAACAGTCAGACTATGGGACCACCCAAATGTCGTCTCGTTACGTCTCGTTGTTTACAAAAATATCAAATGCCGTCACTAATAGATATAGGGCAAACATGCATTTTGAAGCCAAGATGCCAAGACATCAGGGACTGGGACTTTGCAAAACAACGGGCAATTCATATCAGGCCGTGCATCATCAATAACGCTTTCCGCATGACGTCGCAAGCAAGCCCAACACAAGCTCTGATTGCAGCAGGGCAGGCTGACCATTGACCATGGATTGTCTTCCAGAGTCTCCGCACAAACTGGACATTCACACACCTAGGATCCAAAATGATCCAAACCATCCACGGTGAAGTGAACATGAAAAATTGTACACTGTAATGACCCCAAGATCTTGAAGGTTCATTCAAAAAATAACTTAGCATGCAATCGTCTCATCTCTTTGGTGGATGACCTTTGTGCTCCAACTTGATGTTGACAATTGTTTGCATATTCGCGCCGTGCCGTGAGAAACTGTGGAACCAACGACAACATACCAAGCAAACCAATGACCAAGATAGAATTGCAGCAGTCACCAATTTACTAGGAACATCTAGGAACGGTTTGCAATACTCTGTTGATAAAATCACTTTTCTGTCAATATTGTGTTCACTGTGATAGTATGAAGTGAACCACCGAGAGGATCGATTTGACTGCCAAACTTGGCCTCATGCTCACAGCGAGGTGCTTCCACCGCGGCCACGCTGCAGCCAAGTGCTGACAGGAGTTGCCTGGACAAGCCCCACCTAGCAGCCAAAGGTGATCAAACTGACGAGCGCATCACATACCTGGAATTTGCCTGCTTGGTGGTTTGGAAGCTTGGGGTTAGGCTGCTACAGGAATTTCTTTCAGGTGCCCGTGAAGTCTCAGCAGCACAAGCCAATGGAAGTTGCAAGAATGCACCAACACGCGCTCAGAATGCATATATATATATATTATATTATATAGTGTGTATCGCCGAGTCGTGCAGGTGTGGGGGTGAACCGTGTGAACATGGTGTGCAGGTATAAGCAAATGTGAAGAGCGAAGGTCAATTGAACTTCATCAGCTCAGGCACTGTTGAAGGAAGTCCAGCCACTCCCGGCGTAGCGTTGCGCTATCCAAGAGGCGGCGGAGGTATAGCCCAGCGATGAGGACCTGAGGTGCATTTCGTGCCGAAGTGAATTTTCAAAATATAAAATACCAAGAGCCAGCCCATCCACCTGAAAGGCCTTCTACGCTTTCAGCTTCAGGCTCGCTTAGATGCCCTGATGTAAGCATCACAAATGACCCTGCAATCACAACAACTATGGCCCAGCCCCCCCAGGAAGTGCATATTGGGTCACAAACGACCATGTCTACGTCTACGTATATCTTTTAGCGTGCAAACCGGTTTCTACTGGTTGGTTCTGCATGCAGCGAAAGGCACGGTAAACAATGGCATTGCATCCTGCACAATCTGCCGCGCACTGAAAATGAGCGCCACTAACAAGGACACGATGAATTGGCTAAGGTCCCAAATGGCGCGGACTGATACCTCAGTTCTTTGCCGAGCTTGGGAGACTTGACCAGAAGAACATGCCGCTATTATTCTTACCCTTACTCTCTGTCTCTGTCTTAACTTGGAACAGGATGCAAGACTACATTGATACGTTGATACATGCATGCGCATGCAAATTGCAATAGAACGTCTCATGTATCATGCAATTGCGAGTGCTGCGAGGGTGGTAATTGTAAGTCTGCGAGAAAACGATCACAAACAGAATGTGCACTGTTTTCATGTATAGCCGCCCATAATGCATGGTCGTGTATGTGCATGGTACTCCTGATGGTATAATTGGTATAGCAGTGGAGTACGCCATGGAGAAGCATGGTAGTGACTTAGTGGCACACCTCTCGTGCATTTCCAGCGTTCTGACAACTTTTGGTTGCCCATGCTTGCCCCAATTCTTGCACTACATTGGTATATAGTATATGGTATGATCTTCCGAATTTCCCCAGTTTCTTTCGTGCATGAGCGGTGTGATGCCAAATGTTCCCACGGCCCAACGGATGCCTTGGATTTCTATCGAGGTCCCTCGGTGACTGCCAGGATGCGTAGCCAGCCCATGCACTCAGAAAAATCCCGATCACGGCGCTCATCCGCTCCAGGACCTGCAGGTGCGCACGCTGCCCATGCGCATCGGCTGCTAGCTCAAGCCGTTCAATGAGTCGAAGAGCTCGGAGCCTCGAATCGATAAACATCAAAGAACGATTTGACATGATTGGATTCAATACGGTCAAGAAAATCACATGCTTTGTCATGGTTGTTGGAGTGCGGAGGGCGGAATGATGAACATGTTTATATTAATATTATAAGGTATCTATGGACTATGATTGTGTATCAAATGCATTTGTACATATATATATATATATAAATGCACGTGTTTGGGCTAGGGATGCTAAAGGCCCTACAAATATCATAGAATATCATAGAAAGCATCACTCACAGGCTCAGGAGTGACCGTCCAAACGCCAAGCCGAGCCCGATTGCACAATCCGATGCAAGCAAGCATATACTTCTTATATACTCATTTAGTTATTCAGCAGAGTTGTTCATGACTCAAGGCCATTTTTCAATTCTCAATGTTCCTTCGAATGGGTTAAAATACATATATATATATATATATGTGTGTGTGTGCTCACTCCATCAGTTAAGTCCACAACATTATGAGATCCTTCTCTGCTACCTCCTGTGCGGTGCATTGAGCATGTTTTTTTGTCCAGGAGTCCTCCCGAGAGCTACAAAGTGCTCCACCACGTGTGCAGCGTAGCCCGGCCATGGCAAGTCCATGGTGCGCACCTTTGGTGCTGTGCATATGGCCGAAAAAGGGGCTGCTGTACCTTGAGAAACACGTAGTCAGAAGGGTGCAGTGCCAAGGAAAGACATCACTGCGTGGCACCCCCAAAAAGAACGCAAACCTGTCGTTGATTTGGACAAAAACTTTGACAAATACGATAACAACCCAAGTTGCCAAGGGCAATGCGGTCGCCACAGTACAAACATAAACCAAACCATGAACAGAACATGAACAAAATAGGAGCATGACCAAGTGAATGTTCTTATATATGCTTTGATTCTCTTTCCATGTCTCTGACCATGATCCATGGTCTCTGACCGGGAGTCCGGACTGATCCGCGACATCTCACTGCTGTCGGCAGTTCTCTCGGCATTGCTCAACATCTGGCACTGCTGCCTTTTCAAGGTGACGTTCGGTCGCACGATTCTCCCAAGAAATAGGGGCCCACCATGGCCCACCACCACTCGCATCATCTCGCATCCAACCATATCCAACCCATCCAGAGCTTATCAACATCACAAGGCTCATGCTGCAAGCAAACCAAGTCATGCATGCAAAATCATATTCTGAGCAGGCATGGTTCAAAGCGGGTCCAATCGATCTGGAAAAGTCTCCATGCAACTAGGCTGAACTGCTGGAAGGATGGATCCTGGCCTCCGTACAAGCATCAAGCCTTCGCTTCGCATAGTCCAAGAGGTTCGACCTAAATTGGAACTGTGAAACTGAGGAAGTCGGTAGCACGTGCACTCAAACAATGCTCGAAGCTGTTGATGGGGACGGGCCCTGTTGACTACATTCTGCCAAGATCGGCACCCCTTGTAGAACCAAAAGGAATGCAAAGGGAATGACACACGGAGCCCGAATGACACGGAGCCCAATCATTGAAAAATCACAAAATGACAAAGACAATCGCACGGGGAAGAATCAGAATTGAAAAGGAATTAAAGGAGTTCAATGAGGGAACATCTAAATCACACGGTGAAAAAAGAAGCAAGAACCATCAGGCATCGGTAGACAAATGTCAAGTGCAGTGGTATCAGTGAAGGAGAGGACAAAAGCCAACAAAGTAGTTGAAATGCGTGTATAATTTGTATTGCAAGGGTCAGCCAACCCAGATTTAAATAGCTGGGGCGGGTGTTGATCCTGTACCTCCATGGTCACTAAACGTTACAGCTCGTCAGCTCTACCGGGGCCTGTCAACCCAAGGAATCCTCACGAGTTCTTACCGAAGCCCTGAGAGAGGGCCGGACACCTCATGGCGCATGGCGTTCGGCAGCACAACCCCATCCTTCCCACCGGAAGCTCTGCCTCACCAGGCGTGACCCATGACATACACATCATGGCCTTTGTCAACATATGTGAACTAAAGGTGAACAAGAAGCACCTGTTGGATCCTTTTGGACCTCTGAACAGAACCCCCGTATTCTTAAATGGCTGGAGCACATCCTCCGGTGTCGGACACTGATGAGGAGCACGAAGGCAGTGGCACCGGTGGCTGAGCACATTAATCATTAATCATAGCACGTGACGTTTAATAGACAAACAATAACAAACATTCAAGGATATATATATATATAGGGAGAGAGAGATTGCGCATAGTTTTATCTAAACGTCTGGGTGAATGGGTCAAAAGACTCAAGAGCAGAGAAGTGTGACCCTTTGTTACCCTTTCAACATCTTTCAACATGTCCATGTCTGTTCTCTTCCATTTCGGCATCATCTGTTTTGATCTTTGCGAATGCCGTGAGAACCCTCTTTCAGTTTCAACAGAGGGAGTGAAAAGAAGCGCCTGCCAGGACCACTTCTAAGTGGCTAATCGCCTCCTTGGCTCGGCTGGCACTGGGCGCCATGCCCAGCACCGCACAGCCTATGGCCATCGGGTTGGGCGAAATCATGGTGCACCCTGAGGGAAACCATCAAGAAGGGCCAGAGGGGGAAAAGAAGAACATGAAACAAGGGACTGAGATGGAGCATCACAGGATGCTCAAGCGCCTGAAAGAATGAAGAAATACATAGAAAAACGTCACCGACCCGGGGGGGCTTCTCGTGCCTCCCCCACAGCACAGAAGACAAACGGTAAACAGTAATTTGAGGCAATTTGTCTAGCCATCCTAGATGAAACCTTTGATCAATGCAACCACGTTCATAACATCAAATCGACCAAAGCCTCGACGATAGTAGGCTTTTCCACTCGTCGGATCCTTGAAAAATGGCAGCGAAGAGCGAACAGCTGGTGGCATGCGCCGTCGAACGAACGAACTATGACCCGACAGACTGAACGAAATGGAGTTCACATCGGGACAAGGATTCACTTGGACAGGTTGAGATCAACAAGCTTTTTTTTTGGGCAAACCCAATGTCTGCTACAAGTAGATCTGAATTGTTCAAGATAGGCGACAAGAAGTAGATGGACTGTAGATGGATTGTATGATGGTTTCTACCAAGACACAAGGAAATCACAAGGAAGACAAGGATATCCTGGATATCCTTTATGGTCTCCGTTCACAAGCACCCTCTCCCGCGGTTTCCACCTGAGTGCCGAACCATCTCAATGGCCTTGGCTGCGTCCATGTTCGCCCGCATGGCGTAGTTCCGAGCCTCCTGACCGATGGAGGCGTCCTGCACATCGCTGCCCCCGAATCCCTGTGGCAGGCAGTTCGTGACACGTGCTTTTTCTGGGTCTGAGGAGGGTTCACAAGGATTCCCGATTTCCCCACCTGTCCATGTTGTAAGTGTGAATGTGTGACCGTTTCCTCAACATCCCTGAGCACCTGATCCTAGCACACATGAGTAAATTTGAGAGACACCCAGGGCAAAGGCAGGGCAAAGGCATCCTGCCAATGTGGAGTGCAGCCAGTGGGCAGTCCTCACCATGGATCTCACGGCAAAGCATGATGAAGCACTGCGCGCGGTTGTTCAGAAGCACCTGGCAGGAACTGGCTTGGGTCTGGTAGAAACCGGATGCAAAAGGTCCTGCTGAAGCATGTCAAAATAGTCTTGTTGACCTCGACCTCCAAGGCTTGGTCTCAAGATGACATTCTAGATTTACACATACACATATCATATATACGGGAAAGGCCATCCACACGGCGCAGATTCCAGCCAGTTGTGGCCACTGATTCTGATACGGGAACGGGAATCCACGTCAATTGAGCCCAAGGACAGCCGCGTACTTCGGGTCTTCAACTTCAGGCGGAAGGCCTTGGAAAACGGACGGAGATCGAGAAGGAGCTGCATAAGATCCACATCAATCCACTATGTTTATTGTGTATATATATATACAACTATATATAACCGTAAATATATATATATATATACTATATAATATTTATTGTCTGAATTACGTGTATTTACCTATGGCCTATTGGAATGCTTGATTCTAGCGAGACATGGTGAGAATGGACTATAGTTAGACTCGGGCCATCTCGGACCCATCAATTTCCATAACTTGCCGCTCGTCATCGGCCATGAACCAAGGGCCCTGCTTCCTTCGGCAGCATCCTGGAGAGCGAGATGGGGTGTCAGTGTCACCGACGGATGCTCGGGTAAGCTTCAAAGGTAACCTTGTCTGCCCCTACCAGTTTGGCACTAGATTGGGGTTCAGCTCTCAGGGCATCTGGAGGTCAACTGTCGAAACGGTATGATATGTTGAATTTGACCTGCCATTCAATTGCACAAATCAACTGCCCAGTTCTTGCTTCCGTTGGAATGCATGGACGTCACCTCCAAGAGGTCTATCGCCGCGGAGTAGCAGGCAATCGCCTGTTGCACGGAAGAGCAGACTTAGCACTCATGCAGCGGCATGTAGGAAGGCAAGAGCTGTGCAAATAAGGTGGCAGTGCAAGAAACATCCGTGCTTCATGATAGGCATAATATTCAAGACATTAGCCATAAAAGATTGTGAATGGCCAACCCAAGAAGTCAACTAATGGACACACACACACACATCAAATGCAAATATAGTTTGATTCAGCCTGTCGCTTGTGGGGGGATTGTATATACACCATGTCAGTGGAGTACTGAGTACGGCCAAAATGTAGATTGGCTAAGCCGGTTCACATGAGTTGTTTTGCTAAGGGGTACCCTTTCGCAATCAATGTTTACCGGTTTACCGCGGGTTGTCAAAACAATTGGCGCCCCCAGTATAAAAGGTAAAAAACTTAAACACAAACAATGTTCTTTTTTTACAGTCTTTTTTACCGCGCGGGCTTTAAACACATTTAGGCGACCCCCCGCTATAAACGCAAAAACAAATGATGTGTACTGTTCTACCGCACGGGTGGTTAAAAAAGAATCCGGCGAACCCCCGGGAAACATTGAAAAGACACGATGTCTACCGTTTTTACTGCGCGGGTGGCCAAAAGAACAAGGCGACCCCCCCGCAAAACACAGGAAATAAACGAAACAACAAATTATCGTTTATACCGCGCGGGTGGTAAAAAGGACATGGCGCCCCCCCCGGGAAACACGGCAAAAAATAACACTTTCGGGTATAGACTCAAAGCAAAACCGGCTTCCCGAAAACAATAAACCTTAACATAGTCCTTTTCATGTAACAATCAAGGCCGCACCTTACTATCGCACAAATAAACATTTCAAGGATTAAGCCGAGGTACCCCGGCCCGTGGTTTAAAAAACAGCAATTACGGTAACAAAATCTATTCCCCCCCGAAAAGAACACTCGAGCAAGACCGTCAAAAAAACACGTGGTCTGCAAAAAACAGGCAAACCACTTGAACACCATCACAAAAAAGATCGCGCTAATCTTCAAAAACACATGGGAACAACTAGACATGGCACCGCGCATATTGTATGAAATCTAGATACCTACCCGATTATTTGTTTTTTAAACACACACACATACATATATATATATATACATTACACCTACTACCCGAGCCAAACATAGAAATCAAAAAGAACACATTGACTGCTTTTACCGCTCGGTGGGTTTTCCGTGCATCTACTTTCGTTCTCAACTTGGGCTTTGTAGGGACCTCTCCATTACAGTACTGACACGCTAAGCGTGGTCATGCGTGCTGACCCCTGCCACGGCACAACTGCTATGATTCTTTAGGGTGGAGGCCATTGCTATAGGAGCAAAGGCCATTGACTAGGCCATTGCTGTTAGGTTGGAGGCCGTTGCTATTAAAAGGTTGGAGGCGGTCGCTATTAGGTTTCTAATACTAAACAGTACTTTTTCTATAAGGGTATCGGTATCGCCTCCTCAAGCTCTGAAGCCTTGAAGCTTTCATTGCCTCGCCTGGGCCGCTGGAACATGGCAGATGTGGCTGCTGAGGTCTGACTGAAGGGTAACATTTGTTGGGATTCCAATTTGTCAGCCAAGGGACCCAAAAGAGAAGAATGTAGCAAAACACGGCACAAAAGTCAAACTCTCAAAACTTGCTTCCCGTTGAAGACCACACTGGATGGGAAAGTCAATGATGCACCCAGTGTGAATGCTGGGCATCTGGAGGAGATTTTTTGTCCCAATCACCACATGTGACATGAGTCATGCCACAAGCCCGTCTCTGATTCTGATGGTTTGGTTGGGACCACCTCGCTGCGAAGCTTCCACGAGGGTGCGCCAAACATGGGCTCTAAAGTCTAGTCACCAGTTGAAGGTAGCAAGGGATCAAAAAGGTGACATGGCCAGCATGCAAACACACATATGTTCCATACGTCAACTGGCACGTCAATTATTCAGAAGCAGGTGACGGATTGGACTAGATATATATACAATTATAGTACCATGAAGATCATGTGATATCATGTGCGTGTACTGGATGTCATCAAGCATCAGCACAAAAACTGGGTGCAGTGACTCTTTCAGCTGCGGCACCGAGAGGCCTGCAGGTACCTGCACAAATCTGCCACCCTGTGGTGCGGCAATTTGTGCCAAAATGTCTCCTGTGACTGGAACAGCCTACATTTTACATTGGCAACTGTGGGGTGTGGCAACAGTTCCTGGCTGCCCGCCTACACACATCTGAAGTGGCAGTCTTTGACAGGAGCGTCCATGACTATTCCTACGCAAACCTCCTGTCTCAGCTGGTGCTCTGCTGATCCTTGCTTGGCACATCACCAAGCCTTCGGATGCCTTCGGTGCATTTGGACACAATTATTTTCTGACATCTGACACAACAAAGACCTGCAACGTTTCTCAAGTCTAGCTGGGTTGAAGGAAGTATAGATCACAAATTTCTCATTGCATCGAACACGCTGTCCGGTCGTCCCTCGGCTTCCGGAAGCCTCCGGCTTCTGCGGGACCTGCAGGTTGTCCTCCTTCAATCGCTTTCGCCCCTGTCCTGCAGGTGGGAGGCGGGAGGTGGGTCATTCCAACGTGCCATCATTGATTAGAACAAGGATATTTTGGTACATATGCTTGTGTCACTAGAAATGTTGATTCTGCAAAGCTGAGCAGAATTCTCACAGTACATGTGACTATGGGGGCTTTGTAACGTTTCATTGGCGTCCCTACCGAGGCTTGCTGACCCATCTCGGCTTTCTAGGCCTTGTAACTGTAGCCATTCAAGTGCAAATTCTCGAAGCAGTTTTTCTTCAAACGTCACCCCCGCGTGTTCCATCCAAAAATCGGAACAACAATCAAAACACACAAACAAACGGAACTAAAATGTAAACTAAAGTGAACACACATGGTAGCAACAAGTCTGTTTGTCCGCATGTACTGCTGATTTTACCTTGAGAAGGACAGCCTGACTCAATCACACACGGACGCAAAGTCACGGAGCCAAGAGCTCTGACGATTCGGCCAAGCAGCCTTTGACTCCGTGCCCGAGGAAGAAACACAGGAAGCCATCCAGTCCATTGGCTATAATTAATTATGATTCAAACATTCTAGTCTAGAAACCTTGCATGGAGCCCCAGTCCATTGGCGGTTGCCCTGGATCAGGCAATCAAACCACTGTGATGAATGCCCCCAATTCTCCATCACATCCAAATCAACGCTCCGTAGCTCTTTCATGCTGTTGCTGTTTCTGGTGCATGCTGCATGCTTGATGACTGTGGCTTGCAAACTGAATGCATCCTGCCTTCCCCTCGAACTTCCACCTGGCCCCCCAACAGCCAACCCACAGCACTTGAGCTTTCTGTCTATAAATGCATACCCGCGATCAACCGGTACAAAACAAACAAAATATGACAAAAGTCACACTTTTGTACCTGTTACACACGCTCCTGTCCTCCTCCCCATGGAAACGCTTGAAACAAAGCCCGGCCTCCCACCGATCGGCTGTCGAATCAAAGCGTTGGAGGCGCCCTATCCTGGCCACTGGACGGGGATACGAAGTAGACTGGCTTCAAAAAGCAAACCACTCACAGATCTGACGATATCAGTGTAGGCAGCAAACACATATCACACACATCCACACACTATACATAAATACATATCTATGCACGCTGCCTTTGACTTTAAGGCAGCAAATGCACGCGCACACACACACACCAAACACACACACACACACACACATATATATATATATATATATGTTATAAACATAAACATGTATGATGCATATTAGGTCATAGTAGTCTACATGGTTGCTTTTCTGACGTTGCACGGCGCTGTCTGAGATGCACCAACACCTAGTAGCGTCCTTGCTCCTAGTAGCGATGCCCTTTGCTCCTAGTAGCGATGCCAGGAGCCCCTAGTAGCGTCCTTGCTCCCACCATCGCCACCAACTTGATCGACCCCTGAGGAGTAGCACTTTAGTCCAGAAACGACTATGCGATCAAGCCATGGACGGGATGACGGACTGCAGTGACTGCAGTAGCTGCATAGGTATGGTTTGGGCTCATTCCACCGAGTAGACGGGCCCTCTTCATGCCACGACCTATAATTCTGCTGTGCAGCTGCAAGGTGCACCAGGTGCCTGCCATTAAGCTCAGCAGCGTTCTGCAGGCCATGTAGTCTCACCTTTCACCAGCTGGTTTGTGCGGGCGTCTTCACACTAAAGCTAAATGCACCCCGATGTCGAAAGAAACTTGGGAGACAAATGCCAATGCTGGCGATACGTGTGGCGCTTAGAGAGAGAAAAAGAGACAAAGAGTGAGAGAGAGAAACACGTACAGGAATCGCACACAATGGAGATATATTGCCCTGATCTTAAACAAGTGTGGCCATGGCGTCCAACTCTCGCAGGCCCAACTAAGATCCAGTCCAACTGCTTTGACTTGAAGCTGCCGTGTTCCTGGTGAAGCCATGGGCCAATGAGCTGGTCTCTTGGACTTCGCTGAACCAACAGTGGGGGCCCAAATGAAGCTTGAAACTTAAAACCCAAAGGATTCATTTAATGGTGCTAGCATATCTATATATCTATATATATATATATATCTGTAGGGAGAGAGAGATGTATGTATGCACTCTTTGGAGCGCAAGGCAAGTGATTAAGGTTTCAACTGCGCAAACGTATGCACAAGTAATTAGTGTGCTTTTAAACCGTCTCAGCTTAGCAGTTGATTTTGGGTGAGACAATTGGCGGTTTAAAAACACATGTTTGACAGCAATCGGAGTGAACTATTTTCTTTCTCTTCTTGCGCGAACTTGCAGTTGTACAGTCGGTGACGACTGCTGCTGCAATAGAGGCTGGTTTCACAATCAGCGGCATCTGACATCAGTTGGCTCTCCGTCAGGGACAGCAGCTAGCTTACCATGGAATTAAAGACATGAAGAACGCGTCTTCGATGCCATCTGGAGGCCAAATACCGAGGTATGATGAGGTATGACTGCCGATGCCGGCTGATCCTGATCAGAATCCATCGAAACGTGGAACTTCGCCGAGGGCCTTCTTCATCGCATCCTTCCACCCAGAAGGCTGAGGATCATTGCTGACTCTGTCCAGCCAGTCGTTTTGAGGGTCAACCGGAATGAAGTAGCCTGCATGCGCTGCATGGACCCAAGGAAGGGTTAAAAGTTAAAGCAACCAAACGCAGTGACTTGGTCGTGGGATGTGTTGGGCACACTGCACACAGCTTAAGAAGTCTAGGGCCTTTGACGCTGTATACTTCTGTATGCATACCACCGCAGCTGGGCGTTGCACCCTCGTCAACATCGTAGCATATATAGCTGGGTCACAGTTCGTAAGCTGAAGGTGTGGTCTGCTGGGCCGTTTCACAGGAAAAGCATGTTCCTAACTTGACTCACAACTACTAACAAACAGATTCACATTGAATACATGTCAGTGCATGCATTTCTAGGGCACGTAACCATGTCACCCACCTGTATGTGATAAAAAATAAAAACATAAGCATCATAAAATCAATATGCTGACTATGTCAATGTGCCATACTCGCACTGTCCGTGGGTGTCAGAACTACCCCTTCAACCCATTTGGCATCCAAAGGCAGGTTCTCTCAGACTATCTCACCAAGTGCCTCTCTCACGGAGGAGAGTGAGTTTGTGACGGCCCTTGCCGGGCGTGATGTTGAGGCCTTGTCCTTGCAATTCCTTACAGCGACGACGCTTCCCTTGTTAGGTACGACAACTGCAGCATGCCATATGCGCCATATGCCTACTGTCAAGCAGCCAAATCTCCCCCTGGCTTCGGTGCGCACAAGCACCAAGTCTTTAAGATTCTTTAAGGCTGTTACAAAAACCTAGATGCTAGACAAGACCGGACGCGAACAAACCCTACAAACAAAACCTGAAGCGCAGGCCACGTCTCTTTCAACCTCTCCTCACTCACGCGATCTGGCTGTTCCCATGGGTCAGTGAGATTCCCAGGCCAAGGTGTTGGCATGCCACCGGATTTAGCCCAGCATTTCCTCAACCAGTATCCAGGAATCCATTTGGACTCGGCAAAGAAACATCCATGGACATGCTTCCACCCATGTGATGTTAACACAGGATGTTTTCATGCAAGACATCCCAGTCAATAAAAGAACTCTTGCTGCCACGCGTCTCGCAATACCACTCGTTTCGTGCCGAACCGGGGCGCGAGGCGCTCGCACCCTGTAAGGTTGTGCGGTTGCATTGGAAGCAAACGTTCTCCTCACCCCAGGATCGTGTCCAGGGCACCAGTTTGCTTCCCCGGCGAAAGCCCCAGGCCTCTTCGGCTCCAAGACCCGGGCAAAGGCTGCGCTGTTCGGATTCCACTGCCAACAGGCGTGGTCGAACCTAAACAGGCTGCAGCACTCAAGACTCTGCACATGCGCATTTTAGCCACTCATGGAGCTGCAAATGTTCAAACAGTCTACAGCCGACTACACCGCTTTAAGGCCAACTGACTCGCATGTGTTATTCAGGTTGAATATACCCCGACATGCATGTATGCCCAACTCTCCATGCTGGCGAAGGCACGTAATCTCGGAACTCGTTGGCACGTTGCAAACCCTCTGGGCCAAAGTTCTCCTCGGTATGCCCGGTGTAGACCCCAGGTACGCGGAACCAAGCGAAAAGAGCTGCCCGAGCATCCTTGGCCATGCAAATATGGAAAGGTAGCAAGAAAGGAAAAAAAACAACGGAAAACAACATAAACATAGACTAGGTGAGGATTATTACAAGCTGAAAGCCGTTGAAAACAATGTAGGTAAGTGTGAATGAGTGCGAATGTGATCGAATGTGTAGTCCAACACCCTTGTTGAACACAAGAACACAATGACAAAATGCAGCGCACACACACACACACACGCGCCAGGGATAATCAAGCACATCAAACATATCAACTCTGGTCTATCTTCATCGGCTCAGCTCGGCCACCCAGGTCTTCAAAAACAACCGCTGGAAACCAAAAACCCTTTGCCTGTCGACATTCTAAGGCTCAGAGCTCTCATTCTCCAAGCCCCGGTGTTCCGTGAAGGAGTCGTAGAGGATCACTGAGCCCGGCGCTGAGGTGCCCACCATCTCCTGAGGCTTGGAGCCACTCAGATCACCTGTGAGGAGATGAGATGAAGGGAAGAAGCCGATGGCACCGTTCAGCGGGGTGGCCTGGAGTTCAAGGGCTCGTGAAAACCATTGAAAAAACATATGAAAACGGGGCCGTGCAAATATCATACTTTCAGTCTGACTTTCAGTCAAATTGTTATTGATGTTGTTAATTCATGAACATATTGTAATTACATAATATTACATAATATCTATATCTACATCACTCATGCATATAATTATGCAATGAATGCAATCCCAAGTGTTACCTAGGCATTGTGAACCTAGTCGAGGACTGGCCCAATCAGCGGGCTGGAGGTGACGGAGAATCATAGACAAACAACAAGCTTGCGCGGCAAGCCCCGTTGCACAAGCAACTACATTCACAACCAACACTTTTCAGGAACACGAGTTCCAGGTAGGTCAATTAGATCACAAGAATTGTGACAGTATTATACAGTATTTAAGTATTTCCAGTGATGCTACCTTGAACCTTGATGCAATCAACTGTGTAAACATTGCTTGTACTTGAGAGGAGGGAGACACGAAAGGTAGGACAGCGGGAAGAGAAGAGAACACGAGAGGCAGGAACAAAAATGCAATGTTCGACATGGTGATTTATCCACTCGGAGGCGACCTTTCGTACATATATGTTCATATGCACTTTAAATGTTCAAACATGTGCTCTCGAAATGTTCAATCAGATTCTTAGGAAAACAAACTTGCCCCATGGCTCAGATCATCGGTGAGCATTGAATCGGAACATCATAGGATTTGAACTATCCTGAAACCATAAGAGGCTCACGAAGACGCTCCCCAGGAGAGAATTGACGCGCTTCACAGAACACCTTTCGTGATTAGAATTTCATATTCACTCTTTCTGAATGTTCAAGAGGGTTTCAACTATCCTGAAATCATGAGAGGCTCACGAAAACGATCTCCAGGAGAGAATTGATTTTAGAGGGGGGGAGGGGGGGGGGGGGTCTGTTTAAAAAAATCAATTAGGGGGGGGGGGGGGGGGGGGGGGGTCTGAATTGAGCGATCAATTATTAGACCCGGACGTCCCAACACTTGCTTCGCAAGACAAACTCAAGGTATCCCCTAAAGGGCTACCTTTCGTGAAATGATGTAGAATGCGTTGCACATCAGGGTCAACAAACGTGTAAACCACTGCAAACAATTCTTGGCCAGCTGGTTACTGCATCAAAGCCTAAATTCTTCCGGTGTGGCTCTGCTGCATCTTCGCCTTGCCTGCATGGGTGTGAGAGGTATGTGAACTCCCAGTGAAGCACAGGGACCAGGAAGGATCGTATCACGATGCCGTGTTTGGGCCGGTGCCCCTGGTGGTGTGTCCACGACCACGAGCAAATCTAACTCGGGATATCCAGCACCTCGGGCACTCAGTCAGATGCTTTGGCATGAGCTTTCAGCATCAGCAACAACTGAGGGGCTGTGTTGCAGCTCGATGACATCCAACAACCATGCAGGGCACAAAGAAAGCCGCAGCCTTTTGATTAGCGCAATTTAGTACAAACATGCCTATACGGTGAATATGACTGACTCTAGGACCCTAGGATGCCGGAACCACCTTGTGCCAGGCTAGGGTTTCTCTTGAAGCATGTCTGGATTCTCAAACACATCCTCATGTGCACCTGCCAGGCGGCAATCTTTACCAACTTTATTTGAATCTGAATGAATCATTCTGAATCTCGAGAACTCTATGATCTCTTGGGGGAATGATCTGCCAACATGCTGGTGACCCAAAACATCCCAAAACGATCAGAACCGAGGTCACTCAAACGCCCGGAGGTGAACTCTTCGATATCTCCGCCAGAACCGAGCCAGTGCGCAAATGACATTTCAGCTGCCTTCTCCTTGCGGTTTTTGGGAGTTGATGCTTTGCTCCGTTCGTAGCGAGGCCCTTTGTTACTAGTAGCTTCCCGCTCCTAGTCGTAAGGCCAGGAGCTACTAGCGGCGTCCTTTGCTTACTTCAATTTTGGCTTGGCAAGTTAGCATTAGAAAGCAAACCATGTTGGCCAAAGTCGTAAAACTCGGCAAAACATGTCGGGGAAGAACATATTTGCACGTCTCTTTCTCCCTTTGCCTCTCTGCGCCTCTCTCCCTCTCCCTCTCCCCTCTCTCTCTCTCTCAGTTCGCTGCCGGCCTTCCTCCCTCCATCCGCCCTTCCTTCCTTACCGCTCTCTCTCTCTCTCTATATATTCAGAGAAAGTCACAGCAATCCGCTAGCCCCAACCCATGATAGTGGCCAAAGTGTTCTTTCAAGCAGTCAAACCATACGCATCTGCAAGTCCTCACTCGTGTTCGTGCTGTTTCGCAGATATCGTGCCAAAAGCGCTAGGATCAAAGGATGGCAAATGATGTCGTCACTTGCCCACATCTTGTTGAAGGGAGGGATGGTCATATCCTGATCGTCAAATGTGAGCTCGGGAAGTCGAGTAGCTGTTGACGGGTTCGATTTGAAACGCAAATGTGAAATGCCAAACTGCCAAACACAAACAAACTATGCTATTTGTGACAGAAAGGGCACCTGGCCCAGCATTGTAGGGAGGGTGGTGGGAGGCCACCATCTGGAACATTCTGAAACATCAGATCATCAAAGTGCTAAACTTGATGTCCAAAGATCCCGCTGTGCTCGCATGCGGCTGAAAGTGACACCCACGGGCAGGTTTTGCCGCTGCCGGCGAAAGTCTTCAAGCAAGGCCTCCATGGATGCAATTTCAACAATCTGCTCTTGAGAGCACACCCTTTCTCACCTTGATGTGTGGCAAATGATTCGTATCCAATGATCGTTGCAAGTTTCCATCGACCTGTCAAATCAAATCAAATGTATATAATTAGTCCATCGCGCCAAGGCCAGTCCTGGAGCCTTTCAGGTGAGAGCAAACTTTCTAAGACCACAAAGCCTCGGATTCGCGGGCCTCATCATGTTCATCACCAAAATCTGCGACACATTGCAAAACTCTAAATTGTCTTGAGGAACTGCACCTTCGATGCTCTCCGAAACGCAGGGTAGGGCTAGTGGCCCGAGGAATTGTTAACAAGACAGAATCTTGTTAATGTCGGGTTGCCATTCTTCTTCAGCTGAGACAAAGCTTCCTCCAAGATGTCCTGGCTGTTTGAACGCCGCAGGCGCTGCATGTGTAACATGCGTCACTGTTGCTGGTATGACTTCAGAATTACTCAGGCAACCAGGACAATCAACAATACAATGCAAAAAATACAATCATTGATTGTTTTGGTTTTAGTGTTTGTTTGCGTTTTCTTGGCCCAACAAAGAGTGCAAGTGATGCTTTAGATATAGAAATGCATTATTCACATCACGTCAAGCCTTGGACAGTGGGAAACAAAATAAAGAGCTACAGTACCACTACAACCTCCAAAATCTAGCGGCCCTAGCTTGTGTTTTTTAAAGAAAACTAACAAGCCAAATCTCACTCGTGGCTCTTTTGTACCATGTTCTTTTCACCGCTGGACCATCTCCTGTTTTTGTTTCAAGTTTGCTGTATGCCAGTTGACGCAGGGCACCACTGGGGCACCCGGGTTGGGCACGCCATTGGAATCGTAGAGGAACAACCGCTCGCTTCCTGCAAGCACTCCGATGAGATTTCGCTTGCAAAATAGGTTGAAGCTCTAAGATTGAACTCCCAACGAGAAATTCCGCCAACGAGAAGAAAGTGGAGCCACGAGTGACTTTGCACGGTTTCACTTTGGGAGTCCCTGACGCCCTGAAAGATGCCTGCAGGTGGAATGTAGGATCTATACACCTTGCGCGGCGCGGTCAAAGAGTTCAGCAACTTCAAGAGCTCCTCCTGCGGGTAGCCTGAAGTCTGTTCATGTCTGTCTTTCGCAGCCATTTCCACCAGAACGAATCAATCACTCCCTGATGCTCAAGCAGTGGTCAAAATGATCAAAATGACATCAAGAACTAAACTACTCCACGATTATCCACGATTTTGTCTTGCAATGCTTCAGCATGATGAGGAATCCTTGAACATTTTACTGAATCTTGCCAAGAACTGTATCGAAGCTTGTTCACTTCGTCCACCAAACGGATCGAAGCTTCCCAGGCCGGCGCCATGGCCCCCATGGGCCTCGCCCCAAGGCGCCGAGATTGACCGTAGCTCATGACCAGCGCAGCGCTGGCCGACGCGTGTGGCCAAAGCACCCGACGTGGAGTCCGCGGGATGGACGGCGAGGAAACACAGGGATCCACCAGGCGAAGAGCCATGTGGCGATCCACCAGGCGATAAAAAATGCTATCTGGTTGTGGCGAATCATGCTCCCCATGCACATCATGGAGCAGCCGTTCTGAAATGGTGAGATGTCTCAGGGTATAACAGAAGTCCTCTTGTGCTTCCACCTGCCTTATGATCAGCTACAGTGACCAAATGGGCGAAGTTGGATCCGAACTTTCGATGGTGGAGTGATGACGGTTGGCTGACGAGCGGCTGACTAGCCCTATCTATATAAAAGAATTTTGATCAAGTTTGAGAGGCTGGGCCCGGCCAAGTCTGCTTCCCACTCTTTCCTCTTAGCTCGCATGTGAGATCCAATCATGCTTGTTCATCTTGCAGTTGGCTTGAGCGAAATCAGGCAAATGATGGCAACTGTGAGTCGGTGTCAATTTCACAAGGCGACAACTCACTGGCTGCCAGGGATCTGCAAGCCACACCCCAAGCCAAGGCAGAAAGTGCCATGCACTTAACAATTGGCCACTCAACAATTGGCTGGCTCCTCCTCAAGCAGCATTGAACAGTTTCTCTAGAAGCAAAGCATCCATGTAGGTGTTGGACAGCCAAGTCAGCAACCCCTACAGGCCCTACCCTCAAAGTCATTCAACAGCAAACACCCCTCAAGTTGCTGAGACGCAACGCAATCAGCCCACCAAAAGTCGGGTGGGCAGAATCTTACCGTAATCTTACCTTTGCCAGTTTCTGTGCCAATGATATCGACCTCTCCAGATTTTCTCGGACATTGTAAGCAAATGTGGACAAATTGAGTCACTAAAGTATAATTACTACACTGAAATGATTCACATTGTAATTGAATGTATGTATCTGTAACAATGTCAATCTTTTATGCAGATTCTTGCAGGTCTTAGAGTCTTAGAGCACGTCCATTGATCGTTCCCGTCGCTGTCGGCCTTTAGAAGCGCCGAGCTCTCAGTTTTTTCCACCTGACAGGCGTGACACCCGGAGTGAAGGTCGCCGGCCGTTCGTGTCCGCACGGCGACAATGAGAGACGTCGATGCCATGCATCTTTCAAAGGTGACATGAATTCAGGTGACCTGATGATTCCTGTGTAAGCCACCTTGATGTCCTCCTTCTTCACATGCCGGTAGCCACCCTGATTGGTTGCATGCTCCAGGTGCCTGCGTCAAAGGATGTCAAAGGTACACTAAGCGCCGCCGGCCGCAGAACAGGTCTTGTCATGATAATTCAAGAACACATGCGCCTGTAAGCCACCACTATGGGATCTGACCCAGAGGTGGTTGCGTCGTCAAACTGCACCCGCATGTTCCTGCACAACTGGGTGGCGAGAGAATGTGGCCCAAGCCACCTGTCATGATTCAGGCATGCGGCATGAGTCATGAGGCCAACAACTCAAATAAAGCTTGCCAAGGTGGCTTACTGCCGGCCAGCATTCCGAATGCTTCTGCCTGACCATGCGACATGCTATCAAACGTCCTGCTGTCTGGGCTGTTTTCCACCTGAACAGTTGGCAGGCTGCTTTCGCACACAGGCAACTGTGAACAATCCTTACCGTATAAACTTGACAAAGAGCCATGATGTACAGTAGCTTATGCTGCTTATGCTGGTGCCCTCGACCTTCCAAATGTAGACACCGCATGAAACAACATCAACATCAATCAAGAATCCCTGGAACATGAATCAACAAACAAAATCACATCCTCGAGAGACCTGAGACTCTGAGACTCCGTACGATGGTCCCTTCCATGCCGCCATGGAACCTCAAGTACGCAGGTCCTGCTGTGGCCGTCGAGCACCAATGCCAAGTGTCCAGCATGCTACTTCGTTTCAGCCTTGCACCCTCTGAATGCTTTAGGATTCCGCGCTTCTCAAAGTTCCTGCCCCCAAGCACGCGCACGCGCTCACCCGCAGGGAGGGAAGCAAGGTCTGCCATGCCTCATGTGCCTCAGGCTGCAGGCAGGCTTCCAAGTAAAATGTTGAACTTTATCTTTAAGCCAACTCGAGCCTGCAGGTCAAAACTGTTTCGTGGTCAGCAACCTTTCCAAAGTCGTTACGGGTGTGATGCTTTCTGGCAACAGTCGCCAGGAGCGTCCCACAGAAGAATGAGCATCTCTTGCAGCTCAGCTTCTGACTCTCTCCTACAGGGCGACCCCTAGTTTGAGCCGCTGAGCCAAAATACAGCGAGAATGAGGCTGGAAAGGACGATCGCCCTTGGGCCGCTTGCTGTTTGATCTGTCCCATCTTCAACGTGTGCGAGCGATGCACGCCAGCGAACACCAACGTGGATACGTCAAGCTCTTACAACTATGCTCCGTTCGGAAGCCTTGAGGCGAAAGAAGCCGTGACAATGCGGAGGGCCTTGATGCTGTTCTTCAGTTGGGGTGAGATGTTTTGATGTCTGACACCTCAAGACTGTCGCAATAACAATGCCGCCCAAGGAATTCACAAAGTTACACAAGGGAACCTATCTGCCCTACTGTCGACAGCAAGGATTCAAAGGTTGTATACCTGGGGACCTTTTCAAAGCATCTGTCCTTCCAAATCCCCCAACCCCGCTATGGCCTTCGTGAGGCAAATGCGATCGATGAGTTGAGGCCTGGAATGCAATCCACGGGCCGAACAGTGGACGGTCTCACAAGACCCCTGGGCAATCTCATCCGACCGTGGACCCTCTGGGTGTTCAACATTGAATCAAACAAGTCGTAGAAGTAGGTGGACAAATTGCCCAGTCCACATTGATGAATCTGGATGTTTGACATTGTGTGGGTGAAGGAAACTAAACGCCCTTACAAACCCAATAATTCCAGTTGGTCGTGATGTCTCTTTCATGCTGTAACAAGCACATGTGCCACGGATGCCAGCCGCAAAGGACTCCTGTTTCTCATGATCAGACTTGCCCGGTGTCGATACCATTTGCCGTCAAAGTTCTGTACCAAAATGCGGCAAATATCCGTGGAGATGAGTTAGTTGCATTTCACGTGAGCTAGTGTATCACACAATCAATGCCAGTCAATACTATTTCAGTGCGTCCCAACACAAAATGATGCTGCTCTTGTCATGATCCGAGCTGGTGAATGGGCTTCCAAGGAAGGCGACTGAAAAGAAAACCAGACTTTAGACAAGTCAATCAAAACGCCAGTGAACTTCATCCGCTGAGTCCCTGATGAGTCCCTGAGGAGCCCCTGCAATTGGGCCACGACCTGGGCTACGCAGCAGCGTCCGATCGATGGCCTTCGTTTTCTGACAAGCATAACAAGTCACAAAGATTCACAAAGTGTTCTAGAATTGTAGTTGCGTTACAGGGTTATGGGTATAGTTATAGTAAAGAACTTCAATCTGGAATCTAGTGTGGCCCTGAAAAGCACCACTCGGGGGTGTTACTTCACCAAAGTAAGAACGAAAAGCCATCAAGGCTTGCATTCGGGATCTATTTTGGAAGCGTGCTCACAACTCACGGCTATAGGAATGGCTGAAACACACCTCTGAACTACACTCCCATCTCGCAGGCGCATACTATTGCCATTGCGATCGCGCTCTTTGGAGTGTTTGAAAACTGCAAGTAAGCCACCCAACAGGTCACGGATATTTACAGTACATGGACATGACCTTGTCGACGATGGTTAAATTGCACCCAGCCGATGTTATAATCATGGCCTAGGACTGCACTATATACACTGTGCCCAAATATGCAACGGGTGATTCTGTCTATATATTGGCAGCGGGTGGGGGGCATGCTCGGGAACAAAGGACTGAGCGGACCTATATGTATATAATAAGTTATAAGTGTAGCATACTATAGCAATGCGCCCCGCAGTTCAAACGAGCATCGAATCTCCGCTTGCCTACCGAGTGAGATGAAATTATGTGAATCATACTTTTAATAGCTGCACATGGGGTTGTGGATTCTGCAACTCAGAAATGCATACTGGGTATCAAATGGAAAAAACGACCAAAACTGCCTGCAAAATGGATAGCTGGCTCTACAAAATGGAATCTGACCCGGTTTATGAAATAACAACTCCTTGGTGCGAAAGCCTGAGGAAGAGCATACCCCCCTTTAAAGAAACACGATTCTTGAACATCAATGACCTTGAACATATTTGTCCTCCAAGTTTTACCTGAACTCTTGAACAAAATGTCTTCTTACAAATTGAGTTTCTGACGGGTGCTCAATTTTATAAGCACCCAGGATGTGGGATGATATCTTTGTCCTTGCTGGTTTGGCCAAGCTGCAATCATTCCTCTTCAATGCTGTTTGAACGCCCCTCACTCCCATCTAAGCATCCCTGACGCTCAAGGCACCAGCAAACCAGCAATTGCCCAAAGCCCCCCTGGCCACAGTTGTGAGCTTAACTGATCAGCTTGGCAAGGAATTGCACCTGCATCTTGTCAAAACAAGGACTAAAGTATAAATATCATTATAGACTATAGAACTGAACAAATCGAGCAAACTCAAAGTAAGGGGAGTGTTGAGCTCCTACACCCTGTACAAAATCTCGACAGCTCTCCTGTCAGGGTAGGACGCATGCAAGTACTTGGCCCTGCCTGACACACGTCTTCTGGCCGAGCAACCTGCAACTCAAGCGGCCATTGAGATCATGAATGGTATCAATGGTTGGGACATAGAGTTCGCCTGCACCTGCCTAAATCATGAACTTTGGATGAGATTGGAGTCTTTGGGCTGAGCTACATGTTCTGGGCCAACAACACTTTCGCCCCTAGGTGCATCTATCGACCTCCAGGAACCTCACTGGCATCAGGCCAGACCTGCAGCCCGAATGCTCTCTCACACTCCGCCAGCAACTGCTGTTGCTGGTAGGGGGTTGGATGCTTCAAACTGATCACACAGCGCACACGAACAGTTTTTCTGCCACTGAGGACTGAGGCCTTTGCTTTGCAGAGTTTTTTCAGCAAGGCTTGGCCAAAGCTGGTCTACCCTCGGCCCTTCTTGAAGGACTTGAAGCAAGGTGCCCGTCTTGGACCCATGAAGGTGGGTGTCCGTCATGCCAACAACCCATTGCTACTAGTAGCTTCTTGTTAATTACTAGTAGCATGGGACAACGGGGCTTGCCAAAAATCCTCTTACTCTTGGCTGCCGAGACTCAGGTCTTTTTTGCCCAGGACGTCTCCAGCTTTTTGGCATGCAGCCGTTGGAACCTGGCCCCGATGGGAAACGCTGATGCTCAAAGGGCTTCTTTGGGAGAATGTGCACCTGTATCTGCAAATGCGTGAATGTAGCATAATATATCTATATACATACGTTTATTGACAGCCTTTTCCCTCAACAATCTACCTTTAGAGTGCTTCTGCAATCCCTCTCTCTCTCTATATGTGTATATAGATATATATATATATATATATCCCCGCGTGGTGGGCTGAACATGTGTTCAAAACAAACCACTCTTGTAACAGCATTGTTCATAAACAGTTGTCCTTTCATGAAGAGATGTTCTTTTGTTAAGCATTCTCATTTCAAAAGTTCTTGGTGCGCAAGAGTTCCTTTCTTTTTGTAAACAAATCTTCAATGCTCAGTTCTAATCCTGCTTTAAGTATGACGACATAGCGCACATTCCCAGTGCCTAAAGTTATAGTGTTTGATCCAAATTGTTGAACTGCAATTGATGGCTTGAAGCACCTCACCTCGAGTGAGCAGTCAATTCCTGTATAAGGGCTTCAGTGCGTCTGAACGTGTTGTCTCCCTTGATCATACAGTTGTTTTCACTGTATAGCATTCACGCCTCCGTATTCAAGGACTTCTTCATGCAACACATCCAAAGAAATCTCCAATATGTTGCCCACTCCTTTCCCAAATCTCTTGTATTGAGCTTGATACTCACAGACTCCGATTCCAAAGGGCAGGATTAAACAATAAATCCTGGTCGAGCAACATCAGCAAAACAAGTCATGTTTCCCAGCCACATGGAACAGGAGCTGAGATGGAACTCAACCCAACCCCGCTAATATCAACTTTATACAAATCCGTGATTTAGCCGTATCAATTCCAATTCCTGGCTTCCAGTCTGGCCGCGATCGCCTAGTTTCGTCTCCTAACAGTGTATTGAGCAAAAGTCTGATCTCCTCGCAGGTCAGTGGACTGATCACGCGATGGCTTCAAAGATGGGTTCCCTATTCCTATCCAAGCCTTTAACGAGCCCTGCCGCCGGCATATAGCTCAATGATTGTGGCATCTTGAGATAGTTGGTCGTGAATTTCGGAAGGTTCTTGCACTTCAACGTGTAGGACAAACAGTTTCACCGGAGGACCGTACAAAACCCGCTGAAAATAGTGCAGAACTGAAACAGGGGCAGCATCCTCGGTCTGCGAACAAAGTTGGTCAAAACTGGCAACTATTCAGCTTTCGGGCTTGCGAACTGCTTGAAAACAAGAGCTTGGGAGTCGCAAACCTTTCTCGAGTCTTTACCCTGAAAAGGATCCCACTCACATCCAAGTGTGCGCCCAGAAGCTGACACACTTTCAAAAGCTGCAGCCGCTCACAATATCTCCATGCATTACAATTGGGAACTTATACATATATAGATATAGAGAGAGGTTTGAGTGATCTTGCTTCATTGTTTCACAGACTTTGCAGCACGACGCTCCTCATCCCTCACTGCAAGTGCTTCTTCATCCTCCTCTCGGTGGTGAGCCAACATGAACTTCGGCTGGTTTCCACCTCGCTTTCTGAGATTTCCCAGCGGCTGATGTTGGAAGGGTAGGAACACTGGCCCGCAACAGCATGAGACAGCCACTTGACATGGCTTTGAAATACCATTGTGCACTGCACAAAGTTCATCAAAGTTCACATGATATTTTCCATGCCTTGGAGAAGCATGGCGGATGGCAGTGTGGGTGGGTCCAGCAAAGCGCGGATTTGACGTTCAACACCAACATCCTTGGTGGACACAAGGCATGCTACCACCCTCCCTCTGCATGGTATAATGGATGCGAAGGCGAAGGCCATTCCTTTTCTGAAAGGCTATACATACAGGGTTTGGTCGAGCAGGGCTACTAACCCACTCCATCCAGAAACTTGCCTCTGGCCTGTTTCAATGCTCTCCTACTCCAAATCATTGCATGAGCGACCATTCGCACATAGCGGGGTCGTTCTGCACAGTTGATCCGTGCCACTTGTTCAATTGTTGTTGTTCTTTCTTGCACATTGCTCGGCTAAGATAAGACAAAGCTTCAAGCCACAAATAATCCAGGGAGATGCCACGCTCCTCCAATCGTTGCTGAAAGTGATCCTTGATGTCCAACAGCATGCTCTCATCTGTGTAGGTGAGGCCGCCTTGCTTCATGTAAACCAAATAGAAGACTTTCTCCTCAGTTTCAGTGAACTTTCAGAGAGGGCCCTAGACCACCTGTCAGCATGAGCCACAAATACACAGTTTGTTTGGACTGAAAAGCTGGAACAAACTTCTCATCATGAAACGATAGAGGGTTATACATTGGGTGAACAAGTATGCATGAAAATGCCTGAAGTAGCATACTCTCCAGGACAATCTGTACCGACTCAGTACCAACATGTGTCCATGGCCTTCTCTCTGCAGCTCTATTCAAATTGGGTGTCCCGTTGACTGCTCAACACCGGTGCTTGAGAATTGGAACCATTTGGAACCTTGGAATCGCCTGCCCTGACAAACATTGAAGTCAAACCTAGAGTCTTTTGCCAGTAATCTTCGCTGCGTCTTGCCTTGGCTTCATAGACCGCGGGCCGCAGAAACGACAACTCCAATTGTCTACAACTCCAACTTTGCCCGTCTGCCCCCGCTAAACAGCAACACGCAACGAAAGCAAGTTAATCAAGATCAAGTTGCCATTAAGCTCTTGAATTACATGGGAGTTGTCCCTCACCACGCCTGTCCTTGAGTTACTCTTGCTACTGGAGGTTTCCTCTTTCACAGGCTGCCCTCCTGAAAGGAGGCCAGGATGCTTCGACAACCCTCTCTACTGCACAAGTTCTTTGAAGCTTGACGTGCGACAGCCTCATGTCTCTCCATCCCTACATCATGAGATACCCTGGAAGCAAGGACGAACAGCAGTTGTCCTTGCTTTCGGCAGATTGGCGCCAAATCGTCCCGGCCAGTACCCCGATTCGCTGTGTTGAAGTGCATGCGCTCCTGGAAGTTTGTCCCCCACTGGGCCATGGCATGTGATTTTGGACATGACAAGATGTGCAAAGGCAAGAAAAATGGAAGAGAGGAAAGCAACAAGAACAAGAGAGAGAGAGAGGTAAAACACACATATAAGCATACTAACACACACACACACACATATATATATATATACAGTATATAATGTACCGTATAAATACGCGTGCGTTTTTGAGTTGGTGTACATATGTATATAAATAGAGAGAGAGAGAAATAGAGGAACAACTAGAGGAACATCAACGCATGGGACCCATGGGAAAAAGAACACCAAACAAACTAAACGAATGAACAACGACAAACACAGTGCCGGGACCTAACCAACGCCCGACCCTGACTTGATCATGAACACGAAGCACAAGTTATATGAAATCACACCAAACTGACATCATAACTTGGCATAGTACCAAGGGCATCGCTACTAGTAGCTAGAAGCTACTAAGGAAAACCAAAAAAGTGCCCTGGGCAGCATCTGAGCGCCCGGACCAAACCCACGACCTCACCAGGCCGATCACGCAAGGAGCAATGTCGTGGCAACCCCTCGAAGCTGTTGGTCCTCAGCTCATGCGTTGGTGCCAAGGCATTTGCAATGATATGCGATATTATATCTAATTCAAGGAACCTTGTCCACAAGCTTTCTGTATAGCTGCCCAGGTTCCAGTATGGGTCCGGCTTCTGGCCCAAGGACAAAATTGCATCCCTCGGCAACCGCTCAAAGGTGAACCACAAAAGAGTCTTCGAGTCTTATATGGGACAAGATTGAGTTCCCGCTTCCCTGATCCAACAAACAGCGCCTCAGTTTACCAAACCGCTCAGCGATGCTCAGCGTCAGTCTCCGCCATGTTTTTGTTGTTTCTGGTCTCTATTTTTTGTCCAAGGTGGTGCCTGCATTCCTCGAAGGTGAGGATCTCTGATCCAACCTCGCAGGTGTCAAGGCTCAAACGGCTTACACTGGCTTGCCCTCAAGCAGCCCACCTACAGGCACAGTAGGTCTTGGAAGATGCTTGCTTAATTAATATTTGGAGCACACTTGCGGCGGGAACTGATTCACAGGACATAAACATCGTAGGCGGGTATGTAAGATACGAAGCAAGAACACTTGGTCAAAGTCCTGGAAAATCAAACTGGCAAACAAAAAGACGCCGGTATGAGTGACTTTTGCTGATCAGTGGTTCGTGCGGTCCTCAGACCACTAGCAACTATGTGTAGAACACGTGGTCTTACATGCAAAGTGGCACAGGGATTGGAACATGTGCCGAGCCACTGGACAACCAGGAGCTCCGTTCACCAACTTCACATACTCGTACGACTCCCGTGTTGGCTCTCGCTTGGGCTCTGGCCGGGCCTGACGATGGACTGTGGGACTGCTTAGGCGCCACCATGGGGGGGAATCTTTCCACGGTGTCACAGTTCCAGGTTTCAGGATTTACGACTCTTCAAGCTACTTCCTCTGATGTGTTGCCACATGTTGCAAGCCCCTTCACCGTGCTGGGCCATGCTGATTGTCAACAATTCAGCTAGTCACTGAACAACAATGAAGGGTGACAAATAACTCTCTCTCTCTCCCTCTCTCTCTCTCTATATATATTGATGATGATGATGATGACGATGATGTGATTTCAGCCCTCTTTGGCTCTCAATGGCTCAACCAGCATCCTGCATAATTACCTTCGATCTGTTCCAAGCCCCAACTACAAACGACCCCTTCACAGAAACCAACAGGTTATCATCAGCCCACAAAAGCCATTGAAGCAGATGTAGCGTCAGAAATCACACTCCCACAATGACGCTGGTCTGAATGTACAGTCTCGGTGATGATTGTTTGAGAACTATTCGATGTTCGAAGCATGCTATGTCACACAATGCCCTACCAAAAGTTCCAGAACGGCAAGTGTACATCAACCATTCTCCACTGCATAGTATATTCCAACTTTTTGAGAGTGATGATATAGTCGTGGTCATATCAGGCCCCACCAAGTTTCATCAGCTGCGAAAGTTGACTTGGATCGATGCACCTTTTCCGGCACTTTGGGCTTCATCTTTGCCAGGTTTCCAGCCAGCTTGCCTTGGAAAAATAAAAGCATACCATGAGGCAACAAAACCAGCATTTAGCCTTTGACCTGCCATCTAGACCTTATGACAAGGTTCGAGCGTAAACATGACATGATGGATTATGATCATTTTCTGACATCTCTTGGGCCAAACATGCCGGAATCAACATGTTCAACACCATGAGCTGATCACATTGACTGATAGACCAGCTTGTTCCTGGTCCAACTCTACCACATCAATTGTCACCTCGTCTAAGAGCCCATTTGTGAACATACCAGCATGTGACGACACCAAACCGAAAATAACTCAACCAAGAGATGGCTAGTTGCTCATAATCTCCGACACATCGATCTCGGCAACATTGCTGACATCCAAGTTTTGCAGCATCTGCTGAAGCTGCCTCAGCCGGCAACGCTCGGAGTGTTGCAAATCCTAGCCTGACATAAGCAATTCAGTAAATGATGGATGGAACATGATGTTGAAACTGGCCCGGCCAGGAACATGTAGGATGACAATGTCAAAAACCAGGATACCTTCGAGGGCCATGTCATGTCTTGCGGAACTTCAAGAATTGCCAAAGACCAGGGCGCTCAGGCAAAGTTGAAATGTCAATCTCCTTGATCTCTGCGGAAGACGTCACTGTGGCGCTGGCGGAAGTTGGCGAACCGCCGCGTCTCTTGCCTGGGCACCGGTTCGCCCGAGGTAAACACCGGAACGACGAGAAACAGGAACGACAGGAACATCCCTTTCAGGCACTTTTCTGGCACTTGAAGTTTCTTGTTACACTTCACGCTGCAGGAGTTCTGTGGCTATGCATATTTAGTTACATTACGATACCATGTTGTGCTGCTGCCCTACAGGTGAGCCTCGGAGTGAGATATCGTTTGGATTAACTTGGCACGTCTTTGGTCAGTACACCTAGCGTGCCTTGACGCCAAACCACACAAGGACATCACAGGACTAACATATTCCTTGATCTCATGTGGCACTTGGTGCCACTACTGCAGGTGCTTGGAATGACTTTGTCGGTCTTTTGATACCATTGCCTTCGCGTTTCAGGAGCTTGCGGCAGGATGATACACGATTCCGACGATTCCCCTGAAGACAGGCTAACATGGTCATCTCAGGTTAATCTGAACGTTCTGTCTTTCAAGCAATCGAGGGCCCGCCGCCAGGTCACCTTAACTTCCTGAAGACTTTGGCATCTGCCCCTTTTCTCACTGTCTCTTCCTATACAACTTCGTAGCTCTGGGACCAAGCCACAAACAGGCGAGAGGTCTTGACGGCCAAGGCCACCCACGAAGGAGTTAAAGTGCATGCGCTCCTCACGAGTAGTATGGGCAATGGGGTGGGAGAAAGGACTGCAGTTCTATGCTTGGAGTGGTTGGGACCCCCCCTAAACATTCCAAAAGAGTTTGCCTTCTGGACCATCCCCTGCTTCAGCTCTGATTTCGCACTAGTCATACCAGTTGTCAAAACTGCAGGCCACATCAAATGGATTGGCATCTGGGATGTCTCGGTGTCCATCGTCGCCACATGTGCACCTCAAGATGTCAATCATCCAGTCATCCAAGCTTTTCACGGGTCAAAAGAAGTCAATCGCAGCTGGCGCTCCGGATGCTCCGCGCTGGGAGATTCACGGACCGAGCACTTGCTGGGCAGCTCAGGGTAGTTTGAGACCTTAGCTGCAGCACCCCAAACACCAGGAGCATGGATCCATGAAAAAGCTTGCAGCATGTCCTGCACATTGCATAGCCGATGGTAGATAGAGGGAGGTGATCTCTTCAATGTCCGCCACGTTCCCAAATTGAGGAACCACGTGCAAGTGAATTCAGCTGATGATGCATAACTTACAAAAAATCATGCATTATGACAAGAAGGCAGCAACCTGGTTATCCCATTAAATCCAGCACATCTCTCTTCCGACCAGTCCGGACTCTTTCGGATTTCGTTGATGGATCCACACCCAAGTCGAAGCAGTGACCAAAAAAGAACTCCCATAGACGTAGGAGCAAGGACGCTACTAGGGGCTCCTGGCATCGCTACTAGGAGCAAAGAAGCTACCAGGAGCTCCTGGCCTTACTACTAGGAAAAAGGACGCTACTAGGGGCAAAGGCGCCGCGCCCCGCCCAATGGCCCGCCCGCTTGGGGCCAGCGGACCCTTTTGTCCGCCGCCAGCGGACCCATAAAACAAGGCACCCAACGTGGATCCACGTCGATCCCAAGCTCTTTGAGCGCCGCTTGGCATTCCGAAACCGATTTGATTTCCAGCTCTGGGGGGCATCCGGCAGTACCTGGCCGACCGGTGCGGTGATGGTGGCTCACCCACATCACGCAAGTGGATCCATACAAAGCGGCAAAGTGTTAGGGAGTTGGAAGCATTCCCGCCTAGCTCAAGGCACAAGTATTTCAGTGTATTTCAGCCTCAACCCTCAAACTTAGCAGGTCAAACAATAAAATTGACGATAAAAATGTGGGAAAATGCCGTATTATATTATGAGCTGGACAGTCTGTGTGCTGCAGGCTAAGTCTCCAAGCAGTTCTCTATGCCTATGTTTCCATTGTGTTTTGTGGTTGAAGTCTTCATGCCCGCAAGCAATGTTACCGCGCCAGCATGTCCAACGATTTGGCACCTGGTGCTAAGACTTCATAGCTACTGTCCGGCTCTTCCAGAACAGCTTCTGGCTCGGGCACCTCGACCTGCGAAGAAAACCACCCATGATCGCCCAGTCTGGGGCAACATTCAAGTGCAGGCCCTCAACAAACAAGGGCGTTCTTTTGACTGCACACTGCCCACTGAGCTGGCTTGGATCTGGGAAGACCCCTCACAAGTCACAAATAAAGAACATAGAGTTTCCCCAGAAAGGAGCGACACAGCGACACAAGCAGTGGCGCAAAGGTATGCAAAGGTATCATCCCCCACTGCTTGGGTACTGAGCAATCATCGTAAACTGTGGACTGTCAAAGCAGGTGATGAGTCCTGTCCTGCCACGTGGCACTTCCCAGCCAGAATTCAGAAAGGCGAGCCAGCAGCCAATCCTGCTTTGACTCTTGGCTTATTCATGTACATTATGTCACATGTGTTTGTTCATCTTGAGGTTGACAAGTCAAATAATCTAGCCAGTAATTCTTTGCGTGCTCTTGCTCTTGCCTTACCTCGCATCGAGTCAAACGTCCACTTCCTTCAATTTCTAGCCAGCTCATTGTTGCACACATGCGGTCAAAGCGAAGGATGCCACTTAAAAAGCCAACATTGTTTTCCGAGGAATCAGGCGCCCTTGGCAATAGTACAGGTCCATCATGGAGTCCATGGTAGTCTGGTCAAAGGAACTAGTGGGGATGGTGTCCAACAAGACATTTTCTAAAAATATGTTCATTCCGGCACGACATGTGTGATATCACGTTCCAGTATAGCTTTGCCGGACACCATCCCCAGTGTGCAAGCGTGAAGCAGTCTTGTTCTTTCGAAAAAGGGGTTGATCCTCGAGACGACGAAGAAGAAAACAAAGGAAGCTTTTGTGGGGAACTGCCCTTCAACACGCTTTCAGCATTGCAAATGTGGCTGTACGATGATATGCAGTGCGACTTTGAAAGGGAACTTTCCACACTCAACTCCTGGAGAATCCAGCAAAAGGGCTCATTGCTGCAATGTTATCACATTTGTGATGCGGCAGCAGCTGGGCATGTCATCTGGAGCATTGCCCAAATTGCCCGTTAAGTTCTGATCATCCCTGTGTAGTCATGCAAACACCCCAACAGCCCCAACAGTCTCCTGCAGGGCTTGTATCACAAGGCATTGCAAACCTTGAACTGTTGCCTTGAGCCATTACGGTTGATGGGCACTGCTCTTTGCCTCCCCTCTCAGGCGTCAGACTTGCTGCTCTCAAGCTCATAGTGCAAAACCTCCATTTTCAAAACATCCTTGCAGTCCTCCAGCGGCAGCTGACACCAACCACTGTCTCAGTCTGAAGACAATTGAGCGTTTCTGAAAACCTTGATGACATCCCATGTCGTATCATTGGGCTTACGCTTGTGCTTACGCTGCCTTACGCGACTCACATGTTTGCTTACGCGGTACACTTGGAGCAAGAAGGGCTTACGCAGACCTTACGCGACGCCTGTTTTGCACAAAATGCAGCTGACACCACAACACGAGCTTACGCGCTGCATACTTTGTACAATATGGACATTTACTACACCTAATCTTCAGATATGGATGCTGAAGAAGCACTTGAGGATGAGGACGAAGAAGAAGGCTCGAAGGCAGAAGCAACCAAGCAGCAGCAGTAGCAGCAGCAGACTAGCAGCAGACCTGCAGCAGCAGCAGCAGCAGCAGGAAGTGGAGAAGTGGAAGTGGAAGGGCGATGCGCGCAAACGACATTGTATATAGAGGTCTTCAACCACACGCTGCCGCTGACGCAACGGTTTCGGAGAAGGAGGCATGTGGGCTACTGGTGGAACAGGACACCGGAGCCTACGCGGAGCTTACGCGGAGCTTACGCGGAGCTTACGCGCCGGAACTCACAAAAATCACCTGGAGTTTCTCATGTCTGACATGGAGGTTTGACTGTTCAGCTGTGGTGTTTGGACTGTGCGTGTGTTCAGCAATTCGAGCTTGGATTGTGTATGTATGTGTGGAGTTGGACTGTTCCTTAGTCCTAGCACTTCTGAGAGGAGTTGCTCATGTATTTATCATGTATTTATTCAAAGCTTACGCATGGCTTACGCAAAAGGTTTCCTTACAAAAAGCTTACGCAACCTTACGCACGTGCAGGTTTTGCTTACGCACAACTTCGATATGACAACACACTGATTAAACATGAACACGGAGGTTTATCGAATGGCTCAATTGTCATTGTATAATTTGTGCAAACAGGGCTACGCGGCTACGCAAGGAAGTCTGCATCCAAATCATCAAAACCCAGTCCTTAATGCTCACCATGATTTCCTTGTTTTGTGCAAGGTGCACGCTCGGAGAATCAGCCCGTCTGTCCAACCAAATCGTTTTATAGATTGTGCTATACATGGCTCTTTAGTTTGCGAGATGTAACGATTATGGCTTCCCACAGTATTCAATCTGGCCCTGACTGTGCAAACCATATTTGGCGAGTCCGAGTCCAACCTGGTGTAACAGTTGTGTAACCTCCAGCAATCATGGGTTGCCTTTGTCTTGCATGCTGGACAATGCACCAAACAAGGGTAGCAAATCAAGCAAACACACATTCCAAGACAGGGATGTCGCAGTATGCAAACAAGTCTCACCAACCAACTAATCACCACCACAACTTCCCAATCACCGCACGCAACAAAGTACGTAGTCCGTAGCACACGTTTAAAACCACACAACTATAAGAAGTACTATGTTTTTTGATTGTAAGCTACTACTCATCAACAAAACACATGATTCACATGATACATCATTATGCAGTTCTTCAATGGGAAGCCTCATAGAAGCGTCACTCGATACCAAGTGCTCACCATGGGAGCCCCGTGAGAGGCATGTTGCTCTCTCACTCACGTCAATGGCTTGACTACCTCACAATTATATATATATATATATATTTATGTCTCCTAGTCTCTCTACAGCGCTAACTCCCTTTTTCTCAGGAGT
>CAXAMN010013335.1:1868003-1888687 GCA_963970005.1 Durusdinium trenchii | reverse complement strand
GCGCAGGATGGTGAGAGAACTTCGGAGGCTTTCCTTTTTGAGCCCCCCTGACAAAAGAAATGTTCGATGTACCCAAACCTTCTACGTTAGTGTTGTGGGGCCTTGCAAGCATCGTTTGCAATACATCTCACTTGGCTTTGACGAGCTGGTGGTTTAGAGATAGGGCAACGTTGGCTGGAACTATAAACTAATAGTACGATGCGAAGCGTGTTGCTTTAATGTTTTACACTTCAGAAAGCACCGTGAACATCTTTGAACACAAAAACATTGCCTTTCATCATCACCTCCAAGGGACAAAACAACAACAAAGAACAACGTGGGCCAAGCTGCGATTTCCAGTCGGATACAGCATCACAGCAGGTGTCCGTCGGACATTTTGGGTTCGGCATGCAATGGGCCAAGTACTGCACTCCAAAATGCCTAGACCTGGGCAGCAGAAACGTATTAAAACACTTTAGCTGGAGAATGCTGGAGCGATGGCCTCCAACCAAATAGCCATGACCTCCAACCTAGCAGCTTCTTGTTACTATATAGTACATAGTAATGCCCTTGCTCCTGGTAAGCGTCCTATTGAATGGACTTTAACACCTTTAGCTCGAGAATGCTGGAGCTTAGCTTCTGCATCATTCCACCAAGACTTGATTGCTCTGCAACTCATCTTGGGGCTTTGGATGCCTAGCACTTCAAAGCAAGTGACCTAAGCTTAAGCGTAACTTCTGGCTCAAGTTCACATACCTATATATATACACACTATCATTAATCATGTCAATGTTTGGACCTGTATGTTGAAAACAAAAAGGATGCTGCTCCACTTGGGCCAAACATGCCCTCAATGCCATGCGACACGCCAAACCAGAAATTTCTTTGGCCGCATCCTCGAAGCCTGGGACGTCAGGCTGATCTCAATTGGAATCTAAGCCCGCCCAGAAGACCAAAGTGACTAATCATGCCACATTGCATGGAACCATGCCCTAGCAAACCAGCTGGTTCAAACATGTTCAAACCATCCGCTGCATTCAATCAACATCAAAGCCTTTCGGACATGATAGGGAAGGCTGAAGGAATCAAATCCTTCATCCTTATCATGCAAACACTGTTCCTACTGGCTGTATTTAAGCCTCCCGTGAAGGATTATTGGGAATCCTCAGCAAACTATCCAAGCTAGTTGCTCTGCCAAAGGCGCGGCAAAATGGTACAACGCGTTTTTTGGTGTTTAACAATTTTTCCCGGGTCTGATGGCCAAATTGCTCTACCAAAGGCGCTGTAAGAACTTAAACATCGGAACACATATGTTTTCTCAGTTTTCTCTGCGGGGGCGTGAGCGGGTACCCCTTAGCAAAAAAACGCATGCGAACCGGCTTAGCCTAGACTGGAGGCGCATACCTCCCGAATGGAGGTTGTTTTCCCCTTGCTACCCCTTCATAGTCCTTCCGTGTTGTTTCAAGATGTTTGTGGAAACAACCCATGGAAACCTAGGATTGCTGAAAGCACGACAGTGCCAGCTCAAACCTACTGAACTTGTGTCACCCCCACACTGGCGGGGGCTTGATCCAGGATGGGCGTTTTGCAAGAAACAGGGCGACCCGGCTCTATGTTGATTCCCATGTTGTTATATAGTGCCAGGATGTGCCAGGTGTGCTTTCTTGCGAGCAGCTTTGCCGCACTTGATGGGCATCATTCTCGTGGGTGAAGAGCACCAATTCCGGGCCTGCTGGCCACGCCGCCACTTGTGCTAAAACAATGACAAGACCCAGCCCCCGAACAGAAATCACCATCAATGCAACCAGCCCCACACAACAAAGTACAGTCTGTGTCTTGTCTGTGTCTGGTAATGTCTTTCATTCTGGGCCGCCAGCCTTGGCACCTCTCAGGCTGGAGAAAATCGTCAAGATCTTCTCCTAGAATCCTGCAAGCAATAGTTCACATCACATGGTTATCAAAGGCTTCCAAGAATCTCCTAGGGCAAATCCATTCACGGAGCAGTCTCTCGAAACACCCTGGCCTGTCACATCACAAGCACATGTCCTGACATACTGCAGGCTGGTCTCTGCTGAGAGCTGCCATGGAAGCAGCCAAAGAAAGCATCGCCAAATCATGGCGAACGGCAAATGGGAGGTTGTATCAAGGTTTGATCCCCCAAACCAGAACGAGATCTGAGTTTTTGGAGCTGGAACCTACAGAACAGCTAAGCCTGACAAAGGAACGAACTGAGATGAACCAAAGTCATCATTTCAACACCTTTTCGAGATCACCGGTCAATGCCTGAAGTCCATTTTTGTGGTAAGTTGTTCAGAGTTGCATCAAGCAGTGAAGCCGAAAAAACACTGCTAGGAAGGAAGCCTTGGCATCTCGTTTGTTGCGTCCTCATTTACCAAGCGCATCTGTGTTTTCCATGTCTTCTGTGTGAGCCGAATGGCGGCAACATCCTTCAACATGCGCATCCTAGTCCTTCTCCCGGATACTTTAGCATACTTTAGCCTTTAGCAAAAGCCGGAGCACAACCCCCTTCCAAAAACAATTGCTTGCCCTTGCGACCTCGGCTGCTTCAGGCTAGAACTGATGAACTGGCCTAGTGATGCAACTGTAGGCAACACAGCAAAGCGGTTGGCAGCTTCCAGTCAAATACTCCGACCCATCGGCATTGATACAGGAATCGCAAGCAGACACACAAACACACATACACAAACGCACTAGATCCATGCCCGCAAGAGCTCTATCACTTTGGTAACTCCAGTGTTACTGCAAGTAGACCTTTACGCGCAATTAGACCTTGGTTGACTAAGGGAACAGAAAGGCGAGAGAGTCGGCAGAACCAAAATGTTTATCATCACGCGCCAGCCCTTTATGGAAAAGTTGTGTAAAAGCTTGGGCAACATTTCAGAAGAAAAGGAAGCAAAAGATGTGGTCACCAGCTGCGACTTACAAAGCGCCCAGGTGCCCCACGGCAGGTACGTTTTCACAGGAAACGTGCAGCGTCTTCGTTGGCCGCTGACTGCACAAATCCCCAGCGACCCACTGCGGATCTGTACATAGTTGGAATCAAAGGTTCCTACCAGGCGGAAACAATCAATGTGGTCATGCTCCCTTGGAACGGGAGGTGACACCCACACACACACACACACACTTGGCCGTATCGGCTCTCCCTGATCGAATTTGCCACGCGCCAATCGATCACACTCCTTTGGTGGGTGCCCCTTGTGGGCGTAAGAATTGGCAGGCACGCGACTAAAGAAACCTGGTTACACGCCTATTATAGGACCGGATAACCCCACATGTTAACAACTTAGCAAGAGACAATCTCTGCAGTGAGAAGAAGGAGAAGCGTCGAGGGGAGGGGTTAGAGGATGGAGGAGAGTGAGCGAGTGGAGGTTGGTTGGTGGTTGTTGTTTGGAAGTGGATGGGGATGGTGGTTGTTGGTTGGTGGTTGTTGGTTGCAAGTTGATTGTTTGCCTCTCTCACGTCCGCTTGTGTATGTGAACAGGTGGGTGTATGTGAATGGTGGTGGAGTGCGTAGGTGATGGATTACGTATGTATACGTCGAGGATAGCAATGCGCCAAGCTTGAAGTCGGCATCTCGTGGTGTCCTGGGCAAGAGCAGTGCTCAAGAGGTTTAAAGTTAAGCCGTCGCACTACGTCACTCCTGTGATGGCGCCTGCCACGCAAATCACAGCAGCGCAGACGCAAATGCCAGAAATTTGTTGGTGGCAATTGGTTGGTGGAACTTGGTTGTTGACAATTGGTAGGTGGCGCTTGGTTGGCAAAATTGGTTGGTGACAATTGGTTGGTGACAATTAGTTGGAGGTTGGTTGGTGGCAATTGGTGGGTGCCAATTGGTTGGTGGCAATTGGTCGGTGACAATTGGTTGATGACAATGGGTTGATGACATTGGTTGACGACGACCGGTTGATGACAATTGGTTGGTGACAACTAGTTGGTGACAATTGGCTGGTGGCAGTTGGTTGGTGGCAATTGGTGACAATTGGTTGGTGACATTTGGCGGGTAGCAATTGGTGGGCAATTAGTTAGGTGGGGAGCGAGGAGGAGGAAGGAAGGGAGGAGGGGCGGATATCACACTAAAAACAAAAACCCCACACATCAATGTGGGGAAAAAGTCAAAACATCATACCAAAAAAAATCAACGCTATTCTAGTATCAATAATCCAAATCACGGAGCTTCCTAACAGAACAGTGCGCAGCCAGCAGTAGCAAGTTCAAGTACAGTGCAGGTTAGACCTTGACAGCGTTTGACAGCAGTATGTGAGCCACAGGCAGCAAGCAAGCGCATATTTCAGCAAGTTCAATTACAAGTTGGACCAATGAGCGTTGGCAGCAGTATGTGAACCACAATCAATTAAGCAATGGGCGCTGACCAATCACACCTTTAGCATTGGAGTGCGCAATACGGCACAAATCGAACGCATCAAGCAAGCACGCGTCAAACAAGTCGTATTGCAGCCATAAAGAAAATTCGCGCGCCCAAAAAACGATGCATCTTTTTCCAAGGCCACATTCTCTGACCGTGCAGGTATCCAGCACACACCCAAAAAACATGCAAAAGGGATGGAAACTCCAGAAATGCAAAATTCGAGGGAGCATTCGAGTGTCCACCCCCATCATACTGCACAGAAGCTTCTGGACACAGTCAGCAAGGAGCTTCGAGTGTCCACAAGCCACAGCGGCGAACTATGCAGTCTGCTATGCCTAGAATGTCGGCAATGCCAGCAATTATGCTTAATGTCTCGTTAATCCTCCTTGAGTCAGAAGCCAATGCTGAAACTGGTGATGCAAAGCATCAAAAGGCAAAATATAACGGAATAACTTCCAGCGTTGGTGAGGCCACAAGTCGTGTAAACTGTGGTGTGGTAGTTGACTGCCACAACCACGTGTACGAAGCGTGTCGAGACACGTCGAGAGATATGATGTGCCACCAGGAGTGACATTGGCCGCAGATGCGCTGGATTGAGAAGATACTGCGCATTAAAATGCGGTGCAAAATAATACCAACAGGCCACATTGGAAGGCGGGGACGAAATCTGCGTGCATCGGAAGCGAAATCAGCCAGTTCTTTTTGATATGTTGAAACGAACGGACTGAGAGCGAAAGCATGGATCATGGTGATGGTGGAGTTCCAGCGTGGCACTGTTGAGTGGTCCTGCATGTGACCTGCAAAGAAGCAGCATCAATCCAGTCCAGTAAATCTCCGGGCAACAAAGGACATCGGAGGTAATGGAGATGGTGGTGAGTCGAGTCGTTTTGCCATTCACGGCCCAGGATGCAAAGAGATGTGGCACCGGGGCGTACATCCGACCCCCTGGAGAACACCAAAGTATACTGCGCCTGCCACGCAAACCACAGCAGCACAGATGCATATGCCACACAAATCACAGCGGCACAACGGCGGAGACCCAGCGACACCAGGGCAGCATCGGGCAGCACCGGGGCGTACATCCGAACCCCTGGAGAACACCAAAGTAAGGCGCCTGCCACGCAAACAATTGGTTGGTGACAATTGGTTGATGACAATTGGTTGATGACAATTGGTTGGTGACAATTGGTTGATAGCAATTGGTTGGTCGAATTTTCGGCGGTTGCAATTGGTTGATGAAAATTGGTTGATGACAGTTGGTTGGTGACAAATGGTTGGTAGCAATTGGTTGGTGACACTTGGTTGCTGACAATTAGTGGGTGGCAATTGGTTGGTAGCAATTGGTGGGTGGCAATTAGTTATAGGTGGGGAGCGAGGAGGAGGAAGGAAGGGAGGAGGAGCGGATACCACTAAAAACAAAAACCCCACACGTCAATGTGGGGAAAAGCCCCTAGAACGAAGAAAAGCAAAGAAAAAGCGACGGAAGCGGTCAGGAACGAAAGCGGGGGGGGTTGGGTCGGGAGTGCGGATCGACTGAAACAAGCCTAAACAGCGACCTCACAAGCCTGAAGAAAAGACCGAACGCACAAAAAAATGGCAAGAGACAAAGGGGCCCGGGGGCGCGTATGGAGGTGATTGAAAAGCACAAAGCTAAACACCTAAAAAGCCAAAATCGGCGCTCCCTTGATTTAAAACTAACCTGAAACCTAACAAGCCTCTAGCAACGAAGGAAAGACCTAGAAAGAGAAGCCTAAGGAGGAAAGAAGTCAAAACCGTGCATGAATTACTCAGTTTGTGAATACTTATCCGAAATGAATACTTAGCCGAAGTGAATCTGTACAACAAATACTTAGCAGCATGCGATGTATGACATTCTGTGGTGGAGTCAGTGTGCAATCTCGAGCGCACGGCTGAGCAATGGATATGAGTGCAGAACGAGTTGAGCACCCTTAAGGGCCTGTGCACAAGCGCCGAACGCTGGGATCACACAACAGACCTCAGTGGGACCCTGTTGCGGCACACACTTAGATCCGTGCTCAAAAAAGCTCTATCAGTTTAGTAACTCCAGTGTTGCTGCAAGCAAGTTTTAACACGAAATTAGACCTTGGCTGAGGGAACAGAAAGGCGAGAGAGTCCGCAGAACCAAAATCTGCAACATCACACGTTAGCCCTTTATGGAAAAGTGGTGACAGCTTGGGCAACATTTCAAACAGAAGAAAAGGAGAGAAAGAGTGTGGTCACCAGCTGCGACTTACAAAGCGCCCAGGTGCCCCACAGCAGGTACGTGTTCACAGGAAATGTGCAGCGTCTTCGTTGGTCGCTGACTGCACAAATCCCCAGCGACCCACTGCGGATCTGTACATAGTTGGAATCAAAGGTTCCTAAGAGCTGGAAACAATCAATGTGGTCATGCTCCGTTGGAACAGGAGGTGGTACACACACACACACTTTGTGTCATACACATTCACCTCCTGGCCCCTTGTATTGTCCGGAAGCCCCTTTTCCATGTAAAAACAGAACTGGCAATCGAAGGAAACTCGGACAAACATGAAGAAACATGAACTCAACCTACTACAATGGTCTTCCCTGCATAATCTTCATACCTCTTCTTCAGGTCCCCAGGTCCATATTTATGGACATTAACTCCCATGCAGTCCAAACCTTCTTTTGCACCTGCACCAAATGTGACCTTCTTTCGGATTGGCAATCAATGATCGGTCAAGCCTCGCGGATGACCTTCCAGGGCATGCCGAGCACCTCTGCTCCCAAATGCCGACACCAGGGTGTTGCACTGAATCTGCGAGGTAGGTGCACTCTCAATCCGCTCAGAACTTACATCTTGAATCTGGATTCTACCCACTTTTGTGAAACCTTGGCCACATCATCCACATCCAGCAAAAAGTCGGGCTTATTGGCAAGTTACCGTCTGCGAGACCGAATCTCGAAGATAATGCGTGCACCTGAGTTGCGAAGGGCTTGAAGATGTGCTAACAAATCATCATTCAAGACCAGTCACAGTCTGAGGGCAGCTGCAGGCAGTGCTGTGATGTCCATCATGAGAAAGAAACAAAGCTGTTTGGCAACTCGACTGTGGCATGGATTGTTGTTGGCATTTGCCACTATCCAACAAACCTGCCTCAACGTTGTCCGAATACCTGTGAAGCTTCTCTTTCAACCAGGAAAGGCTGGATGGCCGCACGAATTGTTGAGACTAAGGCGCTAGATTCATCACAGCCAGCAGTTCCGACTGCCGGTTATTATTTTGGCGTTGCAACTCTGAACCCTCGCCACAAATTCTGAGGGCCGTGCATCGTTGCGGCCATCTCACCACGCAGATGGCCCCATAAAAGCTCGCATCCCTCAGGACATTACGAGGCTGTAGCGCAGCATCACCAGAATTGGACCCTCTCGTTTGAATGCCCATTTGTTGCAAAACCCTTGCTCTACTAACCTAAAAACCGTTTACTGTAATCAAACTGAGTTCAACATGAGGCATGGCGCACAACGCCAAACCACAGCCTGGAACCCCCGTGTGGATTAATTTCCTGAATAGCAAAGAACATGAACGTTCTTTAAGACGCGGCCTGTAAGCTTCCCACCCCCAAGTTGCATTCCCACATGTGGACCACTCCTTCAAAATGACCTCTGGTATCTTCAGAGGCCGAGCAAAGCCATTTTGAGGCCTCCAGATGGCTCATCTGCGTGCAGATTCCCTGAGGCCCACTCCTCGCACCGACGGCCTGGGCGCAGCCATTGGGTGGGCCGCGTGAAGTAGCGCACCTCAGAGAGTGGGCAGCGAATGAGCGTCGCCTTGAATGGCATAGTCATGGGGTTCGGAGTGACAGTGGCCCCGGGGCGGTGGTCTTCCTTGTACGAGTGCTAAGGGGTGCTGTTGTCAGGTCCACCTGAGGCCTTGGAAATGAGAAGAATCAAAGGCTGCCAGGCTGCCAGGCCCAGGCAGCAAGGTCTGGCTGCTCTGCGAATCACCCCAAAAGACAATCAATTATATACTACTAATCTGCTCCACACATGGGTAGATGTGTCCATGAGGCAACAATCCGGGAATGGAATTCTACAAAAGCGACGAGCCCCAACAGAACACGCTTCTTGCGTGACATGACATGATCGAAAAGTCTCACACACACAGAGATTGGGTGCACGAAAATAGCTACGAAAGGAGCAGGGCACCTGAACAACGTGGTGAGCTGGCTGACCACACCCTTCACAAATGGCCTGCTTCTTGAAATCCTGAAACCAGCAAGCCCAAGACGTATCTTCCCCAGCCACGAATCTCAACAGCAAAGACTAATGTGTCCGTGTGCAGATTCTGATTTCCATACATAACACCCATAAATTTAATCGCTGACAAAACCTCTGTCAATCATGCTCAAGATACCAAGCCGCCAAGTGTTGAGAGGCTTGGGGATCGAGCACTGCAACCATAAGACCAACTTAAAAGCAATTTTCTTAAAACAAACTCCACCTCTGAACAGCCTTCAAACCATTTCAAACCTCAACCCCGCACGGTCCGGTGACTCTGATGGTGTCTGTTTATTTAAGAATGTTGGAACTTTGAAGTTCAGTTCCCCACGATCGCTGTTCAGTGAATTTGGTCTCCTCCTCTTGTTGGTGAACTTCCTCCTGCGTCCCGGCCAATGGGGGCACCGGCCCCAGCCTGATGCAAACATGTACAAGTACTAGCGGGATTTCTGCAGCAAACTCCTGGAAAAGTAACTCACTACGAAACAAATACGAAAAGTTGCAATAAACAGTTCAAGAAAATATCAACATGCCGTTCTGGAGCTGGCTTGTGTGCCAAAGGTAGCGCATTTCTCTGGTACTGAGTTCACATGATCTCGACTGCTCAGACCCATTCTGAAATAAAAAGAGTCAACTGGATAGGGCTGGGTCCCGGGTGGGTCATTCATGTGATTGGATATGTTCGATACGTTTATAGCCTTCCATCAACTGCAGCACAATTACTGCAGCCTGCGTGAAGCTGAATTGTTTAAGCCTTTGGTGGTAGCATCTGGGGTCGCGTTTATTGTTCAAGCGCTACGAATGAAAATCACGTTCACGTCAACAAATATACATGATGCACAAAAAAATGAACAAACAAATTGTACTGCCAGCATTGCAGCTACCAATATAACAGGGAAGATTGCTATATGAGGCAGCTATGTGTGGCCATGGGCCAGGGAACGCATAACCGCTGGCAGGTGAAAAGTGAGCTGCCTCCTCTGACGTCAGCCTGAGCAATGCGACCTGTGAGGTATTTATTTCAGTTCAGGAGCCCTTCAGTCAGTCAGATGAGTCAAAACACCCAAGTGGCTTTGATTTGAAGGTGCTCAAATTTCAATCACTGAGAAGCCAACTTGCTGTGTGTGTGGCAGCTCAAGCATTCCCAAGTATGCTCCTGAGGCAAACGAGCACCGAAGATTCGAGCTAACCAAAACCGAGCCAAGCTTGCTATGGCGGCTTGGCTTCACGATCTCTACTTGACTCCACAGGCCAATCGCCCATGGCGGCCATCTGCATGCTTTTCCAAACCCCGTCCTCCTGTAAAGACATGTAGAGGGACGAGGCCGAGGGTGGAAACTGTGGATCAACCTTGGCTGATCGATCTGATCTCACGTGCAAACCAAACTCCTGACTCCGGATGTAATCGATATTAATCGATCAATCTTGTAACGATCTTGTCATAATATGTTGTCATCATTTTCCTGTTCCAACAAAAGCCTTCATTCCCCAAACTAGTCCCCGAACCGCTTCAATGAACCAACAACAACACAGCCTCCGATGTTATACAGCCATTTGATGTGCAGCCTAGGTCGATCAATCAGGTGTTGTTCTTGTCCTGCTGCTTGATGTCTTTTTCAGCATCAACTGGTTTCACGTGCCATGCTGAACAGAGCCATGTCTATGGGCTGTGGTGCAGTTGGCAAAAATCATACCACATCTCCGACATCTTCTCGCATCTCCCCCGACTCTCTCACCAGCTCTCCGACATATTTCTCCTTCTTTGCAGCACAAAGCCTCGCATGCGCGGCTGTCAAACGAGCATCTTAACTAAGCCAAAGCATTTAGCCTTGTAGCCTCGATAATTTAGTTCCTAGTCATGTGTTTCTCACCTCAGCTCGTGGATGGTCACCCTTGAAAACCTCATAGTTGCATGGAAGCAACAAGTTGCAAGTGTTCAGTTTGTGCCTGTTGATCTCTGCCACCTTCTCGTGGTCCACCAACAACTTCTCCGGGTTAAAACGTTGGAAGGAGAGCACCTCTGCCCAGCATTTGCTTGTCCAAATGGATGCCAAATGCCGAAAAAGAACATCAGCACAGAATGACAACGCAAGGCCAAGCAAGGAGGTTCCCGCAAATCATGTTGGGAGAAGGTCAGTCATCTTCGTACATCTTTTTGCCGCTTTAAGGCAGCAGGGTCTTGCATGGTTTTGAGTCTTGATATGGGAGGATCTCAGCGAATTTTGGCACATCTGAAGCTCTTTCATACCAAATGGTCATCGTCCCACCTTTGGCTCGCTTCCTCGCACTGCCTGTCAGGACATGCTCTCAGTGGGCTTCTTAGGGTTGCTTCTCCAATAGGCATGATAATAATACATAGATATTGATATACATAGTATTGCTGTACATAGTTACGTAGTTGTGCTAATTATGCTTCCGTTGGATTGTCGTCTCATTGTAGTCGGTAGTTCGTACATGTTACATGTTTCTCTGACATAGAGACCGGTGCTTGTTCGGCTTTGTCCACATTTCCCACGCTATGCACTAAGAAAAACATTCTAAAACATTCTAAAACTGCAAAATTCAAGTTTTCTTGAACATTTGCAACCACATTGCTGTAAAACCGTTCACCTCGGCAAAAGCGGGAGTAAGTGCACCTCAGGAGATGGAGGACTACCTGGCCAGTCATGGGAGGTGAGCCAAGTGAAGATCTCTTGCAGAAGGTCAAGCCACCCAACTCCAAAAATGTTCGTCAGTTGTTTCTTACGTCCTCTTGTAGGATCGCCTACTACTGTAGAACTGTTTCTCATGCCCAAGCATGCCCAAGCCAACAAAAAGTCAACGCATCAACAAGTCGTGACAACGGCTCTGCTTGGACCTGAATTGGACATTTTCTGAGACTGCGACATTTCACGTTCACTCTAGGTTGGAGGCCATCGCTTCTAGGTTGGCGGACATCGCTATTAGGTTGGAGGCCATTGCCATTTGCTGATTTCACGTTTAAGAACGCAAATTCATTCATCAATTCTGCAGCCTCTGGAGGTGCCATTCGCGGTGCCATCCCTCGTGGAGGATGAGGGCCCAGGAGACCCATCGGTCCTGAGGAGATGACTTGGACTATGACCGGCCTAATCGCCCTAGTGACTTAGTGGATCTGAATTCGTCAGTAAGCAGAATATACCTTGTGAAATGTATGTTTGACTGTGCGATGGGTTCTGCCTTGTCTTGGGCCGTGGGAAGACATGCCAAATCGGTTTTGAAATGTTCAAACTTTCCACCCCGGCCTCTGCACATCAGTCCCCTGATCACCAGCTCCTGCGCACGGCGCCTCAGAACATCAGTCGCCCGATGCGTGCCGAGGCTTGTGATCACGACGATGAACTTGTCCACCAACTGATCTGATGTAAGGCACCACTTCTTGTCAGTCTGAGCCACCTCCGGCGTCACTGCAAAATCTTTTTAAGATCCAAACGACAGGCGCTGAGCTAGGCTGCTGATTTGCAGAGCCCTGCGTTTTCCCAAGTGACTCGGCCAAGGCAATGAGTCAGACAAATCCATTGAACATCATTGAATTTGCAACATGCGGAGAAACGCATCAGCCATGAACTATGAGTATACCTGAAACCTGAAATACATCAACAGGTGTTTCAACTGTGCCCGCCGACCCAGCGATGCTAAAGAGCAAATCCACATGATGCACTGCCCGGTGGCCGGAAAACACACCATTGACGCGCCTCGGTTCTTGGCGGTGCCTGGCCTAATTCCTGCTCGGCACAAGGGGAAACCAAGCAAGAAGAATCCAGCGCAGTACAGGCTCGACAACTAATTTACCGTATAAGTCAACCATTGAGCGAATCAAGTAATTGTACATCAATTGGGTAATTGTAGCAACCACCGGGGCATGGGGATCAACAGGGTCATCCATGGGCCGTTGTTCTTCTTGTTCATTACAGGTCACCTGCAACGGCAAGCGTTCCTTTCACCCTAAGCCAGCTTACAACCAAACAAATCAAAACAAATCACATGCGCGCCTGACAGAACTACAATATGCTGCACCCACCGGCACAAGTAAGCAAATTCACAAACTCATTCTAAGTGCAACAGCGTTGCAGTGAGTAAAACAACAGAAAACGGTAATAGTGATAGTGATATATACCCAAGTGCAAAGATTCGTCCAACACAGTCCTCCTCCACAAAGGAAAGCCTTGATGGGCACATGTTCGCCAAAAAAACAAACGCAACTGTGCAAACTAACAATAATTAATTGCGAGTAATTGTGTGTTCGCAAGGTGGCAATCTGAAAACTGGCGGTCAAGAGTGTTTTCTTGTTTTTTTTAGCCTGCTCTGCCCCCTGACTACATAACTCCATAGGCACCTACTTAATTAAGTAAGGGCGAACTCAGCTCCTAGATAGGACGCAGGATAGCTCACACTTCTTCAAGGAAGCTACCCACGCCTGAGGGCGAGAGTGAGCTTCCTTGAAGAAGCGCTCGAACTAATTGGGTTCCTAGATCTTTTTGAGGAAAACTTTGAACGTTGGGTGTTTCAAGGGGTCCTATAGGTTTTTATGTCTGCGGTCCATCGAATGTGTGGGCTGCCGGAAGCCCCATGAACGTGGCTGAACTCTTGAGTGGAACAACCAAACAAATGGTGCAACATTTGTAACTAGGTTTACAGTATATACCAGTGTCTTTCTGCCATCCGATGTCCATCTGACAAGCTCAAGCACTGACACGCTGAACTGCGATACAAGGCTGCATATGTACACAAACCCAAAAACACGGTGAACATATATGAACATATATCAAGCACATATCAATACTATCATTTATCATATACTATCTAACAATGTTGTAGCTGTTCGTCCTCAGGGTGATTGGTGTGGCCAATTCATGCGTGCCCGTGTGCCAGTCCAAGTTGCAGCAGCTGACGGATCAACTGGCATGCCCCTTCCAACACCTCAATGCACAATATGGGGATGTCAAAACCAAAATTAAAATACATGAACAATAAATAAGAAACATAATGGATGCAAAAAGGCCAGAAAAAGGGAAGTCTAGCAGGGGCAACTATGTGCCACATCCACGAAAATGCATGCTGTACACACGGAACAAGTGAAGCAGGGCTCAAAGCGCAGGGGCGGCTCCCAAGGCCCGAGCGACTGCCATGCAACCAAAGGGGCGGCTATCCACAACAAAGGCTGGGAGGCCAAAGGTGCTGTTCTCAACAAACGAAACTAAGCAGGCTCAGAAGCAGTGGACTGCACCATGTCCGGAATCACTGGATCTAGCCGGTCGGCAGGGACCACGCCAATGCACTGCGCCAGAATCCCAACAGGCCACCCACCAAGAGCGCAAACCATGCACCACAACGTGACGAGGACCAGGGCACCAGGGCAGGAATGCAACAACCCAGGCAAAACAACTCGTCACACCAGTGATGGACGATCAGCTCGCCACAGCAGCCACGGCAGCAGCCGAGGCCGGTGTGCCAGGAGACCGGCACCAGGTCCGCCGCCTGCGCTGCAAGGAGCGGGCCGCAGCCTGGCAGAGAACAATGGCAATCTTGCGAACCATGTCGGCGAACACCAGCTCGGAGTCGCACTCCTCAGCAGCGCCAACCCGACGAGCAAGAGCATGCAACACACTGCTAGTTTCACTGCAGAGCCCTCCCTGGGCTTCAAAAACTAGGGGCTGGTAGAAGACGCCTGCCGCAGCACACTTGGCTGCCGTCTGTTGGTGGGCACGTTTGCTGGTGGCGTAAGCACTCGAAGCAGTCCCAGGCGATTCAAAGGTCTTTGGCCAGTGGGACGGCCCAGTGGCGTTGATCACGGCAATGTCCAAGGCTGTCTGCGGCAAATGGTGTGGTTGGCTTCCATCAGGCAGCCGGTCGGCCCCATGGCACACCAGGAGGTCAGCAGGCCGGCGACGGCCTTCAGGAATGGCAAGATCCTGAAGAAACATATGCCTCACAGGTGCGCCCAAAGTATTCATCACAGGATGCCAAAGGAAATATCAAGTAGGAAATGTCCCTGGGTCCCTCACTCATCCTCTCTCAGAACCATTGCGCATAACGAATGACCAACCGCATGGAACAAGTTTATGAAATGCGTCCGTTTTAAAGCACCAGCCCGCGTAAGATTCGCAATGTTTAAGTTTTTCCCGGCTGGCAACCACAACCACAAGTTATCGAGCGATGGCAATGCAACATTGCGGCGGATCACGTCCATGCAACATAGACCAGTGAAAGCACTCAATCACGACACTGTTTAACAGCCAGTGAGACATCACACTCCTAGACATCACAAACACGCTTTGGACCTCACAAATCAGCCTTATCTCATCTTGACACCGAACAACATGTATCCAATGTTTGGATTCTTTTGCCTAGCGGCCCTGCCAAGACCTATTTGGTGATGTAAGAGCTGGTAAACCCACGACAAGTGCAGCAAGTACTTGAGTCATCATGATTTTTTCACTTCTGGGTTTGCATGGCGAACGTTCCGCCGTTTGCGCCCAACGTCCTACCCTTCTTGGCCGCCACACCTCGATGCTCTTCGTGGAATGCGCCTTTAATCCTCCAAGGAAGTGAGCACATGGCTAGTGTGCTGGACTGTTTTCTGAACCGTCCGACCGTCCGACACCAATGCAACCACATCTCATTCGCAAACCAAAGGTTCGGTTTACATCATGGGCTGTACGGTAAACAGGGCTTAGGTTTCCACAAATCCGGCATCTTTGATCCCCATTTAAGAAGTTCATCGCCGGGTCAAAGGCCACCATGGATGATGACGATGATGATGATGTTGATGATGCATGACCGCATGACCTGCCCAGTAGCTGGGGTCATTGCTGTCTCGTTCGTGGTCAATCCCACATGCTGCCATAACCTCAGGTCTTCAATGTTGGACGACAATTTTGACCCTACTAAAAAAGAGGCACTTTGTGACATGTCCACCGAGTTCGTGGCCCGGATAGCATGTATTGAAGCACGGGGCGGCACCTGGACAAGCATTAATTTGTTTCTGGATTGCTCTTGAATATGCAATTCACAGCAGACTGACATAGATGATCACACTGATATATGGTAAATAAATGTAAATAAATAAATATATATAAATATATATATATACACATGTAATATTGCGCAGTTAAGTGGCTTGCAACATGGCCCGACCAGTGCAACACATTTTAAACGCAGCCAACAGCCCTCGACCGCGAACGGAAACCGCAGGCCTGTACAACCACATGTCTCCCATCCAGCTTCGCTTTGAAAAGCGCAGCAGTTTCCTCCAACGTTGTGAGGACCTGCGCGTACGGATCCCCTGGGCATCGGCATCGCAGCCCGGTCCCGACGACAAAACACATTACCAGTCGAAAGGCAGGGGCACAAACAGAGTGTACAAATGAACACGTCACATAGTTTTGCCACATATTGCCACATTAAAAGGCACAAGGGCTGTGTGGCGACAGCCGGCATCATTGCCAAACATATAACGGACAATAACCCCGTGTGAGGGCGGTTTGGGGGACAATCACATCAACAATCAACATGCATGTGTGACATGAAAACATACGAAAACAAATTTGTTGCCTCATGTTACTTCTACGTCTGCTTCCGGCCTGCATTGCATTTTCACCTCTACATTTTTGAGCCACCTTGATTGTTCATAGGCGGGCCGATTTTTAATTTTGTAAACTATTTGTGCTTATACAATGTGAGGACTAAATGTTTTGGTGTACAAAAAGAAAACCACTTGACAAACCATTTTTTTGACATGACCAGCAAAGGTCATGATAGGTTGAGATAGAAGTCTACATCCAGGAGAGGCAATTTATGAAATATGAAATCACTCTCCAAGTCACTCTCCAAGCTAGTCTATGACCGTCAATCACTTTCCAAGTTACTGAAGTTTATTAATGACATGTGTAAATCGACACTCCGGATTTTAGATAGTTATCCAAAATTACTGGCCCTTATTTATGCTCATACAAGAACCTTGGGAGTTGCATTTGACACAGTAAGAGAGAAACATCGCTATTTATTTCAAAGGTTTCTTCACTTGTGCGTGTGGAAAATGTGCCGAGAATGGTCCTTCACACAAGTCCCAGCTCCACGGGCCCAATGGGACCCACGGGACCAACGGGCATGGACGGGCCCTCGAAGGGCCGGAAAATGCACACGCATACTAACATGCACACATAACTTAACCATGCAACCAAGCATGCATAGTAAACATGCAATGTTCACGGCCCATTGTAATGCTGCACAAATCTTGCCGCGTAATCGCTGTTTTTCTATACAAATTATCCCCGTGCATCTCACATGTGTAAACGTGCACGCGTTTTTGTTCATTGCTTCAGTTGCATGTGCACCAGTGCCCCCGTAATTTTTTTCCCGGCTGCCTTGGATGCCTGAAAACTTGCACATCTACCGCGTGCACGCACACAACACGTGTCATTTAGGTGCACGGATGGGTTGTCATGGTTTGTCAAACACTTGAAGGAAAGCGCGTTTGACGATTCTCGGCTGCCTGGGTGCTTCGCGGGGATCAGGCGTCTCAAACAACTGACACTTGGGTACAGTGAGGATTGCTCAGCCAAAGTGCGAAACTGCTGTCAAAAACGACGGTGGAACTTGGCATGTGTGTTAACCTGCTGTCCAACATGAAGGTTGAAATTGCCAAAGTGTCAAGCTGACGTCAAAACTAAGGGATTCAATTCCCAAAGTGTGAACTGTTGTGGCACATGAACATTTGGGATGTGAAAGTAGCAGCGGTCGGAACTAGGGGGTGAACGAAAGGTAACCGGCAATCACAAGTATTGAAGTAACCCTGGTAGCAGTCCATGACGGCGTCAAAGGTGGATGCATGTGACCCAGCGACGGCGCACGGGGGGAATGATCCAGCAGGGGGCAGGGCCCCACCCGCCCTGTCGAACAGAATCCCTTCTTACAGGACCAAATTCAATGCACAATCCAATTACAGATTGTAATGTTTTTTGCGAAACCCAGGAAACCTCAGGTGGCACTGGTGCGGGGTGTTTGCTGCAGAAGGTTATGAAGCATTGGCGTGCCACCGGGGTTGCGATACCCGGTTCCCGATGCACCAAAATGCACATGCCACCACGATTCGCACAATTACATCTCCTTCAAAGAGCCATGCGAAAATAATCAACGCACAAACGTGATTCGTAGAAAGAAAACAACGATTGATGAGGAACAACGTCACCGTCACGACAACACATGGAAATTTACAAAATTTGTTCAAAATTGTTATTATACGACATTTAATTCAACCACCCTAATACTCTAACATGAGAACGTGACAGCGCAAAATTGTTCAAAAGTGCTACGTGTAGAAGCAATGGCACAAACCCACTCGACAACCTGCAGCTGACCCGGCTGGAGGGTGAATGGACGATGGCCAATGTGTGAATTGAAACAGGCTCGAACCACTTCCACCATGATACAACATGTTCACTTCATGTTCGAACAAGCCGCCAAATTTAATGTTCATGTTATATGTGTTCAATTTGCAATTTTTCATAATTTTTCTACCCTTTTGAACAACGAAAAGCACATACATCACAAAATTTGTAACTGCTACTTGCTTGTGTTTGCTCTGTACACCACCAGCCTCTGCCAAGACTGCCTGTAAGACAGTCGCGTCGGGCCTTTGCGATTGAAGCACATTTGGCCCTTACTGACCCCTATTGTTAGCAAAACTAAAGCAAAACGCATCTTTCCTTTTTCACACCCAGTACCCCCTCCCAGGTGCTAAGTTGCTACAAAAATCATAAAGGTCTGGGATGGTCTGGGGCCGTAGCTGCTCGCCAACAATGCAATCGATTGCCGATTCGGCCAACCCCACCTAAGAAAACCAAGGTGTCCCATGCAAGATTCGTCATTTGTGACTTTGTTCCGCAACGCATTTCGAGGCCACGGCTGTGGGAATTTGTCGCCGCCGTCGTCTGCAACAACGCATCCGCGCCTTGGTTCCGACACGGCTGCGCTATACCACAACAACCAACAAATGATTTATGCACGCACTGTCCCACAAAACGCGCAAATTACATCATCAGTTGCTGGGCTGCTGCACGCCACGGAAAATTTGAAACGTGTTTTCCATAAAATTTTTAAATTGTGATGTATTTCTTCCCGCGGCGTTTTGCCGCAGAAGGCCCCCAAACGATTTGATATGAATTGCCACCGGGTTGGTATAACGTTGCTGGGGCAAGTTGTCCTTCGTTGATCGAGAAAAGGTATGAGGGAAAAAACAGTGTTTGGAAATTCGTCAAGCATCTTTGTGGCAACACCTTGCCATGGTTTGCCACAACAATGTGTCGTTGAAATTTCCTCAGACATTTCGTTGACTGGTTTGTTGCAAAAACAGTGGCAATCCATTGTGCCATGCCAAACGCATCGCTAGAAATTCATTGCACAATTCGTGGGTGGAGAAGCACACGTGACAATTGTTTGTTACATATGTCATATATATATATAACACCAGGGTCACCCACATGCTGCACATGTTGACAACACAATGCTCAGGGCTAGCTTCAACATGACTGCGCCCTCAATGCCACAACCTGCCACAGCCAACCAAAAGGAAACACACACCACATTTCACGTATGTTTTAGGTCGCCACACGAACAAAGCATGAATTTACGTATGACAAAAATTTGCACACAATTGTTGCCGCAGTCTTTCGTCAAATTGTTTGATTCTCATTTTTTTCGTTGAACAGGTGGCTCGAAAAAATGCAAGAAAATTGTGGAAAACCGACTTGTCACACGAACATTCCAGTGTTTTTCCATGTGGCACATCATTTTGCAACCCGATTGCGCAACGAACGTTCCAAGTTCCAACGAAAACATCCGCCGCCAAACGTTGTTGCATATTGATTTTCACCGTCTTTTGCCACACGAACAAAAATTTGTTTCCCGCAAATTTTTCTCGCGCTGAAGGTCAGGGAGCGAAAACCTGTTGGTGAGCCGGGCTGCTTCTGGGCGAAAAGGGGCCACATCAGACCATCAGGACACCAAGGCAGCAGGGACGGATGAGCGGAGGTGACCGGGAGATACCGTGAGGAGGAAGGTTGCGGTTTCGGTACTAAAGCGCCCCCCCGAATTCGATGGCCAGGACGATGAAGCGCTTCTTTTACTACTACTACTACTACTACTACTACTACTACTACTACTACCACCACTACTGCCACTACTATTACTACTACTACTACTACCACCACCACCACTGCTACTGCTACTGCTATTACAACTACAACTACTACTACCAATACTACTGTAGTACTACTGCTCCTCCTCCTCCTGTTGCTGCTACTGCTACTACCAGAAAGCCTTCTCTCCACTACAAATACCACCACCGCCACCACCACGACGACGACGACTACTACTACTAACACTACAACTACTACTGCCACCACCACCACCACCACTACTACGACGACGACGACCACTACCACCACTACTACCACTACTACCACTACTACCACTACTACCACTACTACCACTACTACCACTAATACTACTACTGCTACTGCTACTGCTACTGCTACTGCTACTACCTGTACGTCTTCTCTCCACTACAACTACCACCACTACTATTACTACCACCACCACCACCACTATTACTACTACTACTACTACTACTACTACGACTACGACTACAACTACTACTACTACTACTACTACTACTACTAGTACTACAAACACTACAACTACTACTACCACCACCACTACTACTACTACTAAGACGACGACAACAACGACCACTACCACTGCCACTACCACTACCAGAACCACTACCGGTGCCACTACCACTACAACTACCACCACCACCACCACGACGACGACTACTACTACTACTACGATTACGACTACGACTACTACTACCACTGCTACTACTACTGCTACTGCTACTACTACTATACTACTACTACTATTACTACTCTTACTACTACTACTACTACTACTACTACTACTACTACTAGTGCTACTATTACTATTACTATTACTACTACTACTACTACTACTACTACTACTACTACTACTACTACTA
>CAXAMN010013335.1:1813895-1861184 GCA_963970005.1 Durusdinium trenchii | reverse complement strand
ACCTAATAGCGATGACCTTTGCATGGACCAGTTTCAATACCAAGAGTTTGGTTTCAAATAGCGATGGCCTCCACCTAGTAGCGATGGCCTCCAACCTATATAATAGCGATGACCTTTGTATGGACCAGTTTCAATACCTCCCTGTGACTGTTCAATACCTCCCTGTGGCTTGTTTTTGAATGGACCACTCAGCCAAAGAGTCAATTTTGTCAAGGTCTATATATACATACTCTCATTGGCAAACTGTTGCTCATTGAAACCATAACATCTGATCGCAGCTGTCCAAGCCTGTTCACACTCAAACTTTGACGATAAGCATAGATTCAAAACGCAGCAAAACAATGCAAACTTATGTTTAAACCATCTGAGCAAACATTGCATCGGGTCCCTGCTTTGCAATTGATTGTGAAGTTACAGGTGTAGTATGCATTCCTCTCACTTCTCATTCCACGATATACAACCCTGAGTTTGTTGTTAGTGAATTGATGAACCAAATTGAAGTGTGTCTTGAGGTTCTTTATCGAAAGTAATCCGCGAAACTTGGAGTCTCACAAAGGACGAGTTGGGGCACCAGACTTTGGCTTCGCGTGGTCCGTACTTGGCTTCCTGGGCGGATTGCTGAAAGAGTTAGCCCAGGCATGAAATACATGCCCGATGTTCAGTGACACTGCGGAAAACCGGAATCCTGTTGATATTGTGGAAAGCCCAAGTGAACCCCTTCACGCAAGAGAAAGTTTTGAATGGCATCGGCAGCCATTTGGGAAAAACCCTCATAGGAAGCTCGCATGGGGGCTTTGAATGTAGTTTGCTAGGTGTTTGAGATGACAAGCAAGTGTAGTTGTATGCGCGGTGTTATTCGTTATGTTTTATTTGCAGAATGAGAAAAGAAACAAAGGAAATATGTACGGTCACAGGACTGAGAGCTCCACGGAACATCAGGCACCTTGCCACACGGAACGGGGGTATGGCGTTGGCCGTTGGCGATCATGCAATCAGTGTCAAGTGGAAAAGAGATGAAAAAAAGCAAACTGAACAGCAACTGGAGCATGACTGGCGTGAATATCATTTGGCAATACTGAAGTTGGCAGCAGGACAGGCAAGCTGGCATCTTTGGTCCTGGATTCAATCTCCTCTCAATCTCGGCTTCAAATGCAACACGCTGGGAAACCTATGTAGTTCCATTCTGTTTGAGCAGTGGATCATGATACACTGACTCACATCATTGTTTGCTCTCTTTTGCGCCGTTGCATGTCTCCGGCTCAGGAGTTTCTCAACCGGTGCCTCAGGAGAGCATCGTGCATGATTTGACTCATCGCCCAGGCCAAGAAACAAGGATCCACAGCGGTAAGCCCAGCACAATCGATGAAAATCAGATTGACATCGTGGATATCCTAGCCACGATGACACACAATACTCCACAGCTTGGATGTTCACAAAGAATAGCTTCTCACACTTATAACTTAGCGATGCCAGTAGTGTATGCATCACATACATACATTTCCAGCATCACATGCACAAAATGGCATGATGTCCATGCGGGAGACCTAAACCCAATACATTTGACATGTTTGTAGCTCCTCGTTGGGCGGCTAGCTGCCGTGCCCCGCGCATGTCAACCGCCTTGAAGCAGACTTGTTGCTGTCGAACTGTCTCCGAGGATTCAGGTCTACTAGTAACACGAAGCGACTAGTAACATCGCTACTGGGAACAAGGGCATCGCTACCAGGAGCAAGGACGCTGCTAGCAGCTCCTGGCCTTCTCCATGATAGTTCAATCATACAGTCATAGATTCCAAATTGTGCCCACCTGCGACCAGTCCACGCGCCGCCAATCAGCAGCCTGGGCTTGAATTCGTTCAGGAAATTGAGTTGGGGAACGGGTAGTCAGGTAGTGGAGTGAGTAGAGTATCAGAACATCCTCTGTCGAACTAGAGCTGCACAGATTGCAAACAAAAAGTGTCGTTTGGGACAGTCTCCAACGTGTCTTCCATGTCTGGTACAATCAATGTGGTTGTTCACCCGACTTTGGCTATCTAGGCCAATGTCTCGTACCACTAGGCCTCGAGCCGAAGGCAAACCGAACGTTCCATCACGGATTGGAAGAAAGGGCCCTTGACGTTGCCAAGCATCATTCTGAATTGCCTCAACGCTGCCCCTTCATCCTCATGTCCATTCTTTGTGACAGGTTCTGCATCACCAGTACTGAGCACATTAAAGAATTGCATGGGAAGCCAGCAGTATGGGCAAATTGTATCTATATGTGTACATATATATACATACACACAGAAAAGTATATGAAGTTTGATATTGTTATTTATATGCATCTTATTACATATTGACTACATTGACACGGTGAACACCATGGGGAACTATATATATGGAAATCAGCCTCCCCTTCACATCCAGTGAGAATCAACACATAACAACGCATTTAAACTTTAACACTTTAGATGTCGATGCTCCAATACCTCATTTGTTCAATTTGTTATGGACAAAACTACTGCACAAGTGTCCATGTGGAATGATCTTTTCGGTCTGCCTCGTCGCTGTGTACAATCTGATGCCCTGGCTGCTGTGGGAATCCCACATAGTCTTGAACAATGACCACACCTGCCAGGCGAAGGGCGAAGCGGCGGATCTGGACTCGCTGCTCTTTCAAACCAGAGTTAGGTACATCCCAACTCATACCTCTTTGGTCCTCTTTGACACAAGGGGAAGACATCAATGAACATCAGTGTAAAAGCAATTGAACATCTATAATGCTCTGTCTATAACACGGTACTTTTGGCAAAGTCCTCATCAAGTAGCTGCTACCAATCTACATCCAGGCCCAAGATATCATCTGATCTCTGACTGGTCCAACAGTCGAACTGCAAACCAGTCTGAAAACACTCACCAAAGGCACAAAGACTCATCTACGCCTGCATTCTCTTGCGGTGCTGCCACCACAGTTGAGAACACAATCTGGGCAGTTGAGAACAGTTTGACTCTGCTTGAAGGCAGTTGGAGACAAGTCTCTTTGTGCGCGACATTTATCTTACCTGTGTGTGAGGGGCACAGCTTGGTCCAAGAATTCTGCAAACCGGGAGTCGATTCACAAGTGGTGTGTAACTGTCTGTATATTGGACTGTGACTATGTTTCGACAAGTTCAGAAACCTTGGGATACGCCGTGAAACATGAGTCCGCTTGATCCTACCGAGTTCTACCCACCTCTCACAAATCCAACAAGTTTTTCTTGCTGAAGATCCAATTAGCATTCCTCACACATCACTCCGACCAAATGAGCATGCAATCCTTTCTGGTCGCCTGGACTCACCAATAGTTGTCGCAACAGTTCACACCAACTGGAACAGGAACTCTTTGATGGCTTAGCTCAGCAAACACCCGATGGACAAACGATAGGGAGGATATCTCAAGAAACAGCTAATTTAAGCAAATCAGCAACTGCAACGAAACCCAAGACTGTTGAATCAAATCGCAGGGCAACAACAAACTCTGTGCTGGAGAGCTAATCCATCTAAACTCAGACTTCAAGGCAGTCTCGCAGCGATGGTTCGTGCTCTTCATCAGGGTATCTTTGTGATATAAGTAATGAATTAGATAAATACTATGATTAATATGTATACAATTGTATACAGTATACATATAGTCATATAGTATAGTATAGTTGTATCTTCCATGTAGCACTGTTCAACCACAGCCCTCACCCGTCTTCAATACCCCCACTCCAGCGCTCTGGCCCAGTCCGGCACCTGCCGCTCTCCATAGCTGTACAGCCGATGCGCATCTGGCAAATGCCTGGGAACGGATTCCACATTGGTTTAGACTCTAGACTCTAGACCCATACTCTCAATACCCAATGAATCAATGAAGAATCCAGACCATGACATGAAGGGAAAGCAAAAAGCTATCAGCAAAAATGAAATACATCCCACCAGCCAGCAAGCTTCAAATCATTTCAAATCATGAGGAACAAAGAAACAACTGACAACCAACGATCATCCAATTCCTGTGAGCCCACACACCGTTTGCCCACCAAGGAAAAGACCCTCATGGACTTCCCTACTTGTCACTAAGAAGATCAAAAATGATCTGGACTATCCGACTATCCATCTATCTTATGGTGTAGGACGGTGCAGGCAGGATCACCTGTTGCCGGTCAAATTCTTGGTCCAAATGCAAATTCTGCATCAAATGCTGGAAGTCCTCCGCAGCTGCGGAATCCACCTCAGGGACAGTCTTGCAGGAATCCGCATGGCCAATACAAAGCGGAGTGGTACAACATGCTACAAAGTCCGTTGATAAACTGCTACAACCAAACAGCTGGCCATGAAACATTGTGTTCGCAAAGTTTTTGATAGTTTTTGCAGCAAAGAAGAAGAACAACCGGTCAGAACCAACTTGCAGCTCGGTGAATGCTGAACGTCCCACAGCATACCATCCATATCCATCCATCAGGTTGTGCAGTGAGTGCAACACCCATCTCCAATGAGCGACGGTCAAAGCGTATGATACAGTTTTGGACTATGACTATGACTATGTCATAGGATTTGCTTACGCAAGCACTTACGTAATATACAAAGTTTTAGCTTTCACGATGCCAAGGTACCTTTTTGGAGCTTACCAGGCTTACGCACAAGAAAACTTCAGCCACACGACAGCGGCAGCTTGAGCATTGGTTGCTTACAACTATTGCGCAAAACTTACGACTATTGTAAACACGATTTCCGACTTTGCTTATGCACCATGTGCTCTCGTAGAGTTTACGCGAGCATACACGACCCAGTGTTTGGCTTACGCGAGGCAGCCTTATAACAGAATTCTTTCATCTCATGACTACAGAGGTTGTGACCTTGCTCCCATGAAACTCAACTCTTCCAAGCATAAATCTGAATAATTGCTGGATCCACTGTCAAACCTGCTATTGTACAAAAAACTACTCGAGTCCAGACTGACCCACACTGGAAACAATGAAGGTCCAATGCTGCTTTCCGAAACAAACATGTCACACATGGCAACTGAATGTGATTGGTTGGATAGATGGGTTGAGTTGATCGAGTATGGTTGAGTACGCTTTGGAGTCCATCCGGTACACCCCATCCTACGATCTGCTAGCCACAAAACATGCTGAGCGCATCAGCAATGACGTGTTGACTCATAGAAACCAAAAGCGCTTCACACACACACGGTTACTCCCCTTCCGCCTCTTGTTCGCGCTTCTGATCTGGGAAACCACGGTGCTGAACCACGGTGGTCTTCGGAGGAAGCACACCAACCTCCTGGAGGCAGGATGATATGACTTGTTTAGCTGTCATTCTGGGCCTGACATGGCCTGACTGCGTTTGGGGGTCCAAAGCCACTCTGTTCAAGAACGATGGAGTCCTTTGGGTGCCTTGGGAGCCCTAAGGTAACGCAGGGGAACCAACAACTTCCCATCAAACCGGCATGGATCTCTTCTTGCGGTCCTCTTTCTTCACCACATGCTGGTGTTCCAAGATCCCCTGTCACGGGCTGCCAGTCATGAAGATTTCCGTGTCCAATGCGCTTGATGTGTTGCAACCAACTCCAAACACATTGTCATGATGACTTTCATACCCGCAGCACCCATTCTAGCATTATCGTATCGATACAGACCTCCTCAGCCAATCACAGGTTTTAGCCAACTCCACGGCTTTTGCCCACATTGCATGGACCAACACTGACAAGGTTTGCGTAACCCTCGCAAGCGAGCGCGGCTTTCCCGTCCTGTCCGGGTCACATCTCGGATTCCCAACCTGTCCGCTTTGGGGCAGAGATGCTAGCAGCCTGGGCTGAAGCGGGCTGCGCTTCGGTCGCGAACCGCTCGTGCTTCACCCGACAAAGCAACTCAACATGATGCTTTCAGAAACACCCTACCCTGCCTGGAGGAAGGCAATGCCATGACGGATGGGAAAACACCGGGTGAAGCTTTGACTTTGCGCGAGCCACCTTACTATTGGATACTATTGGGGTTAATTCCAAGCACCGCAGCAACTGATGATATTACACATATTACAATAAGCTACAATAAGACTTATTCACATATATCAACATAGTTACTATGAAAGAAGTTCCACACCCAAGTCCAAACAACTCTCCACAAACAAAACTCGACTGGACTGGTCAACTGTGAAGCAACTGAGGCACTAGAAGCACCAGGTTCCTCAGTTGTACCATGTTGTACCATTTTCCATTGAGGTTCGAACCCTCCGTCCATGTCTTTCGCTTGAAGTCTTGAGCCAAGCTTTGGACCCAATTCGACGCTCGGGTCTTCCCTCACGCCAGGGCGAGCGAAATGTCTAAACAATTCCAAACCACATTTCGAAATCCTTCTTGTCCCTCTGATCAAAAGATTGGTTGAGGGACACGGGTTGGCCTTTCGTTCAGATCAAAGTCGGACAGGGGAACCCCTCTGCCTTGGCTAGCTGTCAAGCGCCCGGATGCGTGTCATGGTCCCATCATCTGGAGCTTGCCAGCATTCCTTCAAGGGATTGGAATCGGCGGCATCTTGTCAGTAGCATGTCAGCAGCTACACACATCGGCGTCATGAGAAGTCTCATTGCAGGTTTTGATGCGATGCGGCTACGTTACATGACCGCAATGACTATACTATAGAGCGTTCGGCAGTTGACGAACGCCTTCTGGACATTGCTGCACGCACTCTGAGTGAATAGTATGGTGGTACAAAGCGCAAAGGCCTTTAAAGGTTGACACCAGACTTCTTGCAAAAGCCAGTTTGTCGAGCGGATCGAGTACTTCTGTGAGCTGGACGTGACTGACGAAGAGCAAACAAAAAAAATAAGCCCATGACAGGGCTTTGCGTCGAGTACTAGCATATGTTTGCTTTTTTGTTCGACTGGTGCTGCCAGTGCTTCCATGGCTACCGGCAGCATGAACTGGTGCTCCAGTGCCCTCTGGTGCCCTCCGTGCACCCCAGGTGCTCGGTCTCCGAAACGGTGCTCCACACGAAGACAATCTCACTACATCTCAGCGTACTGACCATCTTGGCTCGAAATGTCAACCCTCTGACCATCAGCTGTACTGTTGAGCTGCCTGTGCTGTTCCGCCTTTCTGTGGCCTTGCTGCCTGCATGATGAATAACTTGACCTGACTTTCGGTTGAACTGAGGGCCAATTAGTTCCATGCGAGAATCCCAGTTTTATCTTTCCTAGTTGGGCATCACATCCTCATTCCTCGGTCTGTCGTTTCTTTTGCCAACTACTCCAGACCTGTAGCCCAGAGACGTGCCATGACTTTCGGCACGAGTAGGCATGAAACATCCGTGAGACGATCGAGAGTTGTGCAAAGTGTGGGACGGTGCCTGCAGCGTCCTGTAAGGACTTGGTCTTTTAACCAACAAGTACAAACAGCTAACACGTGATTTACTGAAAAAAAGGTTCACTTCCATCTTTTGCAGTTTGCAGTTTGCACAACATGCAATATGTCACAACCAGTCACGGCTAGTGAAACTACGAGAGATTAGGAGTGTCGCTTCCAGGGTTGGGCCGGCAGTTATGATCACGTTAAAATTTCAATTGTGGAAACCTGGGTTGCATGAGATTGCTTTCAAACCGCAATGATCTTCGGGAGCTGTCCAACCCCAAACAGCAATTCATTGGCTCACTGGGCATCTGCCACATCTGCTGCGTCTGCCACTGCACTTTGGGCACTTTGTCGAAGAGTCATCTGTTCCTCTACTCTCCTTCAAACCAAGTGCATTGCTGTTGCTTCTCGCAACGGCCCCAGGGTCCCAAGCTTATTCTGAACGGTGGTGTGATGTATGGGTTCATAATTACACTCCGCCTTTCAAGAAGCCGCATCCACTCTGTCCTTCGCAAGTCATCGATCTGGGTCCTGTTGCTTTCAACCTCACCTTGGTTGTATCAGGCCATTGGACAAACGAACTGACGCACGGTTTTGCCACCTTTTCTGAATTCACTCATCAAGCCAACACAAGCAAGAGTTAACCCCTGCCAACCATACCTCACACGAAGGCTAAGTTGCGATTTAGAGTAGCAATATCCACATCTGGCTTGCCTGCATCAAGCGAGCTCACAAGTCACTTACTCCGCACAAAGAAGTTCTAGCCGTTCCGGTCTGGTCTGCGGAGAACCTTTTGTCACCCCAACAAGAAGAATCAAAAAAGAACACCGGGACGGTGGTCCGGTAGCTTCGCTAAACATCAACTTGGGTTTGGTGACATCTGAAAACACGTTTGCTTTCACCTGCAGCATGTGGAGAGAAACATAAAACTCAAATATATAATATATGCATAAACCAACAGTGTAGGTTGGGTCAACATACATCAACACCTGGCTGCTCTGGGCATGCGTCTGGTTGTTGTAGCTGAAGCGGTCCAGTAGTTGTTGTGAGCTCACTCACAAAATGCCTTGAGGCACTGCACCTTCAGCACACACCCGATATTCAATCCTGCCTGTGCTTGATTTGGACGTTGTATTGCTCTTTAATTTTGAGACGTGAAGTCTCTGCTGCTGCCTCTCTCGCTTTAAATAGTCGATTTCTCTTCTCCTTAGTGCCACAAGCAAAATGAGTAAGACAGAAAGTAGAACCGATGCGTGAACTGGTTGGTCAAAACGATGACTTTGCACAGAGCAAATCTTTAGTGCCGTGATTTTGCATCAAGTCAGTTATTACCTGAGAACAGTATTTCTGTCTGCAATACCACAAACCATGTAGTAAAAACATTGTTCCTAGTTGTCCACATATTCTTTTTCAACGAGGGTCCACTTGAAAGCTTGAGGCCAAAGTGGCCAAAAGGGCACCAATCAGTCAAGGGGGCTGACAGACATACATACATGCATAACATAACATTGCATTGCATTGCATTACATTACATTACATACCATACCATACATCCAATACAAAGTAATGAATATATATGTATATATACACATATGTGCGTTATAACTATGGTAATACGTGTACATGGTAGAAATAGACAGGCTTACAGTAAGTATAATGACGATTGAAGTGACAATGCAAAGGAAACGTGAAAGGGAAACAGGGTCCAGCAAAGAGCAGCCTTTTGTGTGGCAAGGTCGGTCATGCAGCGGGTGGAACACCAGCATATGGCGAGAGGAAACGGGGGTCCATCTCTCAGAGCGTATAAGTATAAGTCACACGCATACTGTTGCTGCAGTATACACTAGCACAAGGGCGTTCTTCTCCGTACCTATTTTGTGTCATGAGTTAATCCAACTTGATTGAAGATTTGGCCCTCAATGTCGGCTCTAAGTTGAGTGCCTTTGGCCAGGCTTGATTGATCTAGGACACCCTACAATCTCTCTGAAACACATGTATTGAAACACACGCCGGAGTAAGCTTTGCAAACATTATAGTTAAGTTAAATGCACTAAGCAAATACTATGGTGAGCTTCGACACCCTTGCCTACCGGATTTTCATCAAGCTGCAAGTTGTTGATCTCTATGATCAGCTGCACATTCTCCTGCAGAACTCGGGTGTTATCCTGTCGATGAACATCAGAGTCTTTCAAGAGCCTCGTGCGAGAACGAGCGCGTTGACCCCTCCGAGCACCTGTGAGATAGGCCGAAGGGGGGGTGTAGGCCGCTATACGCTATAGAAGACGAGTAGCTCTGAAGTATGATGCTACTAGCTACTGGGATAGCTCACGCTTCTTCAAAGAAGCTCTCCGCACCCAGGGGGAGCTTCCTTGAAGAAGCGCTCGCACTGTTCATTTGGTTCGAGAAAACAGCGATGGGTCCAAACCTGTCTAGAGTATCGAGCCAAATAACAGTGAACATACTTCAGTCAGAATTGGCAGAACAAACTGAAGCCAACAATGCAATTATTAGGAAAAAACTAAGCAACCAAACGAGTCAAGGAGAAGCTTCAAGTTAGTTAGTTGCCCTTCTATGTCTCGAGAATAGGATTTGGTATGATTTGGTTGCCCACCGAATCTGCAAATGTCCAAGGAACTTCCTCTTCAGATTATCCACAGACTTCTCCAGATAGTCGCGTTGGCGATTGTACTCACGCTGGATGTCCGTGTCAAGTTCTTGCTTCTTGACACCATTCCTCAACTCACACAGGGCAACTGAACTTTTCTCGTCCATGAGTCGGCCTCTGTCCAGCTCCATCATGCATACTTTAAACAAAGAGCAGCAAACATGAAGTTCAAGTTGTCAAGACATGAGCGGAGGTCGGTCCGACAAGGCTGTGGCACTGGGGCAGTCGACTTCCCAAGCACTGCAGTGCAATCGGTCTGCCCAAAAAAAGATAGCCAGGTAGTTTGGGGTTGTAAACCAAGAAACATAAGGAACATGTGGTATCTCCGACCAGGGTTCTATAAGCTGGACAAACACCAATACTGCATGCAGCATGGCGTCGGAACATACTTCTTGTAGAGCGCCGTCACGGATTCTTTCAGAAGTCTTGGCTCCTGGATAAACTGGACGCACCTTAGACGAACTGTTTCTGCAGCTGAATCTGCATGTGCCCATGGTGGTTGTCTGCTTCATGTTATCTAAAAGACGGCCGATGGTGGCCAGGCCGGCCATATTATCCACCAAGCCAAGCACTCCAGCAAAAAGGGGAGCATGTTCCATCTGCAAAACACCTTCACTAACAGAGAGAGAGAGAGAGAATCAGAGACATTAAGAGATTCTCTTAAGCCTTATGAGGCAGGAAAACTCGCTTCAAAGCTGTTCGCTTCTCCGAGGCGCTCATGCAAGTCCGTCTTGAAGCGCTTGATGACCGTTTGACAGTCCGTCATCTTTTTCCGCTGTGACACAATGTCATCCTGAAGAGTCTTGTGCTTGTTGGTCAGCTGTTGAATGTTGACCTCGCCAGATTCCCCAACACACTGAAGAAAGCCATGATGCATGGCCAAACTGCAAATATTGAATGCTTTAGTTGTAGTACTCTGTCTCTCTCTCTCTCTCTCCATAGCATGTGCATCATGTGCAGTACGTGTCAATTACTATATCAAACTATATGTAATTATAATCATATATATATTATATATATATACATGTTGCATATAAAATCATGTATATAATATATAGTGTGTATACTAGTGTGTATATATATATACACAATATCAGCACACACTATCGCCTTCACAGGCTTACATTCTGCTAGCAAGCCCGTAAATGATGGTCACTTGAACCAACTTGGGAGAACAGTGGAACAGTGTCTCCCGGCCTGCAGCTGCGTGTTCTTGCGATGGTAATCCTCTAAGTCTGAATCCATTGCTTGAATCTCCTAATGCAGGCCAATGCTATGATTGCAAGGCGTCTTGAAGTAGGTTTGCTTTTGCGGCGTTGATCCCAAGCCTTTGATGTGCATGTTGAACCTGGTGCCCCATTTTTCACAATGTGGTTTTGCAGAAATCCATAACAATCGGATGAAAGAGCTCCTTTTTCATCTCTGCGATCTTGTCGTTCTTCGGATCAATCTGTGCCTGGTCGCTGACATGGCAAAACAAACCAAGATCATATACCACACACGGGAGAAAATGGGGATGGAGACAACAGCAGCATCGAATCGATCTGCTTCGCTATCGACCTGATCCTCCAGGTCCCTGATAGGGTGGGCGGGGCATGTCTCTCAATGACGACTGCTTTGTTGGTGCAGATTACAAGCCAACTCAAAAACCACAATGTTCCGACAAGTCCATCGTTTACTGAACTGGCAGAAGTAGCTTTGAATTCACCCAAGAAGCCTTCGGAGAGTGTGCAAAAGCAGCTTTCACAAGACCTATGAACAGCATATGAAAAGCATATTATTAGATTAGATTCGATATTGACAGGTGAAGTCTGAGCTTCACAGCATCCAGGATTCATCAGGATTCGATTCATCTCGCGGTGAGATTTCAATTTCAGAGCAGTCCTTCAACTCCCTGATCTTGTAATCTAAGACGAACTTGAACTTCTCAAGCTCCTAGGCGAGGCTCCGTGTGCCCTCCACTGATCTCCATGGACTGCTTCCTTTATTAACGGAGTGGGTCGAATGGAGTTGACTTTGGTCAAATCGAGTCAAATCATGTCAAATCCGTACGACAAAACCACAGCTCAAGGCACCTGGTTCTGCTTTTTGAGCTCGTAGATCTTTCCTTCCTTGTCACCTGCTGTCATGTTGGGGTTCACGGGGCTCAAACAATCGCCGTCTCAACTTCTCAGAAGCGCAAGGGAAGCTACGACGGTCAAGAGTGTTGGAATAGAACTTGGCAGACTCTTGAAGTGGAACCATAAGGAACCATCAGCATGCAGCATGCTTTCTTGTTCTTTTTCGTGTTTTTGATTTGCCCCTTTTTTGCTAGTTCTTTAAAGCCCGCGGGGAGGGACCTCTAGCTAGTAGTTTAAATAGCTACTACCGACAGGACGCAGGATAGCTCGCGCTAATGATTTGGTTCCTAGATTTTTAGGAAAACTTAACTACTTGTGCATGGGCAACTTGTGATCTCTAACCGCATACAAGACTCCAATGGTGCTGTCGCGTTGGCGGATCTCTTTTGCATTGTGCTCCCGCTCCTCAAAGGCGATCGATCTACAGTATATCAATCTTACATATTGATCATATTGTGAAGTCCAAACCTGCACTATGTCATTCTCCCTCCCTTGAACACCATTGTAATTAATTACACTGAGAAACAGTTGTGCGGGATTGCATACTCAAGAAGAAAGAACACCTTGGAATTTGAAGCAAAGTTTGAAGAAAACCCTTCTTCCAAGTTCCAAGCCTTATTCAGCTGCGCAATCTTGTCGTCCTTCTTGCGTGCCTCTTTTGAATTATTCAAGCATTCTATGCACATGTGCACATCATGTGGCCCGAAAAGCAAAGAGTGGACAATGTTGATCAGGTTCCAGGCGTACAGCGTGGAGTAGACATGCCATCGTATGCCATCTCACAACAAAAGGCTTCTTTGCACACTGTTGTGCGCACTGTGAATGATCATGATCACTCCGTGTCACTCCTCAAGAGGCTACAGAGGGTTTCATGGGACGAACACTGAGAAAGCAAACGAGACACAACACCATGGAGTTTTGCAAACAAGAAAAAAACAGAAATGGATCCCGAACTACAATGTTCCAGTCACCCAAAAAAAAGAGCCTCTTCTTGATAGCGCTGACGTTCATCTTCCTTTTGCGCCATTTGCTTGCTCAGCTCCTTCCAACACACCGCAAACGCCCTGAGGCCTCCAGCGAATCGACTACACTATGTGGCTTTTCCTGTTGAATAGTAGGTGGAAACAGGTCTTGGTCTAAGCTGAAATAGCTCTTTCAATAACCCAAGCTTGCTAGTTAATGTCTCCCTCGCTTCACGACATCAATGTGTGTGCCGCTGATTCTGGCCCTTTCATGCCCTTTGGGCATCATCTTAGCACTGAAAGACAATGCAGCTGCATCCTCACCCCATCAAGGCTTGGTTTGAGAAAGCTGTCCAACAGCAACGATCATCCCTTAACAAAAAGGATGTCTCCGCTTTGCAAAAGGTGCAAGTGCTGGACAACGTTCTGACCCCCTGATTCTCCTCACCATTGCGCTTGTGAATTCCGGCTTGCCCTCGAAGCCGGACTTTGTCATCACGTTCTGCCCGGAGGCGTGTCTCCTGCCAAGAAAGGTGCAAAATGTTGTTCGAGTAAATGTTCGGATATATATATATATATACATGGAAACCCTGAAGGATTACTACGATCGAATTCATGAGGCTCTGTCTTTACTCCTAAGGAGGCAATTAGGCAATCTTTGAGAACTCAAGCGCAGGTACAGCACCCCAAGGCTGTCAAATACATGCACTCCTTATCCTCCTTCAGCTCTTCAATCTCTCGGTCAGTGTCCTGAAGCATTTTTGGGGTGGGTGCCAGCGAACGATCACGACCGAAGCGGCTTAGCGGGTCTAACAACACAGCCATGTGCATGACCTGAGAACATGCTCTATGCCAAGAGCGACAAGCGCAATCATGATTGAAATACAAGAGTGACTGTACTGAGGCTATATGGCTATATTACATTGACATCCCTCGGTCCAGCTCGAGTTGTCGCATGGTCTCGGCATGGACATTCTCAGCCAAGGCTTTCTCATTCAAAATGCGCTCAATGGCCTCGCGAATCCAAACCAAGCCCGAAGCCGACGCACTCGATTTCCCAGCACGGGATCATCAAACGACTTGCTGACTTGCATAGGACAAGGATGTACTTCGATAGGCTGGAAGGAGCTAGTGGATTCCCGGCAATTCATGTCAATTCCCTTTTCTATTGGCCTATTGACAAAAGGCAGTCAAACATAGTCAAACAATGGCAGGACGCTTTTGTCAATCAAAACCCTAGCTTAGCTCATCTTTTGCCAAGCAAAGTAGCTGCAACCTGCACTGATTCTGTTCACAAACACCGCTCATTCACACGCAAATGTGCCTTGCATGGCTTGAGAAAGCTTCCGAGTTTGCACTACAGAACCCAGAGTCTGTTCGGTGTTGAAATAACAATGGCCATCGTTAGTAGGTTGGAGGCCGTTGCTATTCGGTTAGAGGCCATCGCATCTAGGTCCTAGGTTTGAGGCCATGGCTTGGTTTACTTCAATGAAGCCAACGTTCAGCGTGACCGAAGCACCTCCATGTCCGCTTTCTGCTCTGCCTGACCACAGATCCGCCGAAATCGGATCGCCCGGATCAGTGTTTTCAAGACGTCGCCCGGATCAGCGCTTCCCGCTGACAGGAGTGAGTGAAGAGCGAAGCTTCATCGGCGATTCTGAAGAAAGTTCTGAGATTGTGTCGGTATTCATGAGGAAAATGGACCAACACGACATGGACCGACCAACGAAATACCATGAAATACGCCGTGTTGGAGCATGGCCTGGAATTTGGCTTGCAGCTCATTGACTTTCTTTTGATGCTCTGCAATGACACGCTGATGTTGCTCACCCCACTTCCGGTGGATCTCATCCCGCTCCGCAGCGAGCTTCCTGAGTGTCAAGCTTAGGTTTTCGTGTTGAACATCAGCAGCTTCTTCGACCCTGTTTCAAGATGCGAGATCCCACAAGCAATTATTCAACTACCTCCGATCCCTCTTTCCAACAAATTCCCACTCGATAAGCTGCAAAAGGCACAAGCAGCCTGTAGTGTCTGTGGAAGCATGTCGAGAGCGTGCAAGTGTTTCTTTGTCTCTTGGGTGCTTTGGAAGGGTCTTCTCATTTCTGAGACTCATGTCCTTTCCTGCTAAAGCACTCACTGCACCTTGTTGACCATCTAGATTCCGAGTCTGGTAATTAGCTAGCACAAGGGTGGGTGTCCTTTTCTTGAGCTCGCACTAATTTAGCAACCACTATATATATAGCTGAACCAACTCATAAAAAGAAGCACAATCCATATACTATATTACTATATACAGTAATACACTATAAGTGGATACCGTGCTTGACTTTGCTTGATCTATTTATCTCCTTCCTTTCATGCTCAATACTAAGACATACTAAAACCCTCATGTGCCTGTGCCCCAGTTTGACAGACCCTGTTGGCTGCTCACATCTGAGCAAGGCTTGCTTGTCTTTCCCCATAGCATGCAAGCATTGCTCGTCACTGTAGCTTAGGTGCTGATACTTGTTCACCTCTTCCATCATCTTCTCCTGAAAGCTTTGCTCAAGATCTTGGTCCTGCTTTGCATGATGCTCTAGGAGGCCCTTGATGTTCTCTTCTGCCTTGCGGGGCGCAGCTCAACGATTACATTCTTCCGGCGATTACCAACCTCTCAAATCTCTTTGTCCCATCTCACATGGATTTAACATGATTTAAAACCCGAAAAGAGAAGGCATCTCCGATCTTTGTTCACGTTGTGTGGGATTCCTTTTGGGTCTTATCAGCCAAATAACATTCCTCTCACCGAACATGAAAGCGTTGGAAACTCGAGCAGGTGTTAAATTGTTTTCCATGTGAGTCACGTGGCAGTTTCAAAAAGAAACATCCAGGTAGAAAACGTCACGATAGATCAGACTTGCAAACAGTATAAACTATACTCACCATCAAGTGAACTCCTGGAACCCTGCTAGTTGGGGATTTCTTGAACATTGTCTCTTTGCGCTTCTCTAGGTCTTCCTTACTAAAATTGGGCATCCATCTGCCCAAGTTGATATTGTAAATTAGATTAGTCACACAATTACAACCAAGAACCTGCAAGCTGTGAGCTGACCAGATTTTTGAGGGGAGCAGTGACCAGCAGCAGTGTACAGTGTACAGCCCTTCTGAAGCACAGCGGAGACAAACCTTTGTTGCTAAGACTAGTAGATTCTATTCTAGCTACTAGTAGTAATGCCACGAGCTACCAGTAGCTTCTTGCTTCTAGTAGCAATGCCCTTTGATACCAGTAGCACCAAAAAAGGTGGACAGCGCCCATTCGCCCCACATGTTGTGCATGCTCAACGGCCACTTGGCGCCCTGTCGGACCCGAGTCGGGCCCCGTTGCCTCCATCTCAGCATCATTCTTCTCTTCCCGAAGAACTTCATACTTCTGCCGCTCCTGAGAGCCAAAGAGACAAGCCATCTGCTGAAATATGTCATCTGGTAACAGCAGTTCGGAACAGCACAGGGTCCAAATTAGATGTAGCAAACAGCCATGGTTTGTCTACCAAATGCCGTCTCCGTAGTTCTCGAAACCAATCATTGCCATTCGTGGCAACCGATCTTCACCCACTTTCTGACTGGTGCTTAGTAGAGAATGGGGGATTGACTCCGACTCCTAAGGTATCTATAGGGGTCATTCCCTCATTCCCTGCTAAGCACCAGTCAGCTTTCTGGGCTCAAGCTCCAAAGTGTAGACCGAGGTCGACCTCCGGAAGACGCTCGACCTCGACCGGTGAAACGGTCTTCGCCTCATCGATCTCGGCCGTGTACTTCTCGTCCATGGCAACCATCTCTTCTTTATGGAAGCTATCGCGATGCCTGGTGAAACAACAAGCAGCTCGGGTTTAACGTTTTTGGATTGCGTGTATATATTATACAATCATTGATTTTGGAAATTGTTGGATATGTTTGTAGATGTTTGTAGATACGCAAGTAAGTGAAGTGTGTTTACTGTAGGTATTCTACATGTTTGGACTGTTCAACTAGCATCTTTGATGCAGTAATCAACTGGCATTGGAGTGAAAAATAGAAACTGGAGAATTGACGTGACAGGAGCACGACGGGCTTCTTCGGGCAACCTCACAACCTGATCGGAACCTCCAAGCGCAATTGGGAATAGAAATGATTACATGATTGCGGTAACAGGTATTTATAATGAGATTTTTGGATCCTTACAAAATGAACTCTCGAACCATTTCGAACGGAATATAGGTGTTCTGAAGCCCACGAACCACTGCCCGAGCCTGAGTTGGAACTCCTGCTGGTTGGACAGCTCGTCCACTTGCCGCCTTAGTTCATCGGTCTGCCTACGCGGCCTTCCGAAGGTGCACGGACATGCCTCCTGTTGCACCTGCAACATCTTGCCTGGCTGGCTACCATTTGTTCACACGGTAATTCAACTAATCTCTATTTATATGCAGGATTGAGTTGCATGCACACCACAGGCTTCCAAACAAACAGCAAGATTCCATGTGCGGGGTCGGGATGTTCTCTTGTCAAGGCGGAACTCAGGGCAAGATTAGCACGTCATATCTCATCTTGGCATTAATTTGGCATCGAACAACAGTTAGCTTCGCCCTGTGGGCCAAGCGGCTCAAACTCATTGAGCTGCCCTTGCTTATCATCCAAAAAGGTTCGTGTGACGAGAATCTCGTCAGCGAGTGGCAACGCACTTTCCTGCATTCAAAAGTCAACATATTGCTTTCACAGTGATGCTGGTGCGATCCCTATACGGAGTACCAAGACCCTCAGGGATGAAGGGCAATCAATATCAATCAATCTGCATTCGCAGGTTTGGTGCAGGCTGGTCCCTCCACCTGCACTGCAGCCAGCTAGGGTGGGTTCCACCAATGGTGTACGCAGTATGTCCTTTCCTCACTTTCGTCTTATGCTGGCACCCAATTCTGTTAAGGGATGTCAAGGCAGAAAGCAAGCCCCGCCAAAGGAATTTCACTATCAACAAGGCTGACAAGGCTTTGCCTACATTCAGAAAAGCAACTAAAGTCATTAAAGCAGCTTTTGTTAATCTGCGAGGACAGGACCGGCGGAGTGGGAAACATGTTGAACTTCATTGGGGATAAACTTTCTGCACTACCGCTTCAAGTGCAAGCATTCCACCAATGACCACAAACAAAATCAAAACAACCATCAGGAGAAATCCTTGACACTCTCCACCTACAAATCCACAGTCTCTAAACTTAAGCTAGCTCCTTGCCGGCAATGTATGACACCGCCTAACACCTGGTGGAACTTGCACGCAGCCAACACATCAACAGTCTGTGCTTCAGGATATATGTCACTCATCGTTGCTCAAAGCCTTTCACCCCTGGAACTCTTGGACTGAGTGTTACAAATATATAATATATAACAACATACAGTTGTAATTATTTACAGTATATATGGCACCAACTCATAGCATCAGACTCACCAAACATACAAATCAACAACGAGGCACGAAATCACAGCGCCTTGTCCCGCTTGGACATATTTCGGTCTTTCCGCTTAACATCAAAGACGAAGAGAGTTCCATCCTGTGCACCAAAATTCAGGTATGTCGATCAAGAGCTTCATTCAATTCAATTGCTCACTTCTAAGCTGGAAAGGAAGTTGCCAGCGCCCTTCCGTGAATCACACAGTCGCAACCTACTCCGTCTAAGCCATGAAAGTCAAATTTGACAATTGCCTGCCCCCCAAAGTGTTTGATTAGCATGTATCGGGATGCAAGGTTTCTTGCAAAAGCAAGGCCCCTGAACCTACGAGATGTTTGATGTCGATCTGATCGGAAGCCACGTCAGTGGCTTGGCCAAACCTGATCGCATGGAACTGCGAATTTTTACGTTTCTCCCGTGATTCCTCAGCAGTGGAGAAAAGGTAAAAGTCATCCGCGCTGATGCGAAGTCGGGTGGCTGGTGCCTCAGAAGTAAGGATGTGCAGGATTTTCCCTCAAACTGACGAAGCCGGGACAAAGACTTCTGCTGCAAAGTCGGAGCTACGATGTGCCCTCTTGGGCTGCAACGTTGAACAATGTTGAACAGTTGGGGGGCGAATGTGCAAAAAACAGATGAAATCTTGCACCAAGGAATCCTCATTCTTGGGAGGTAGGCATTTGGCAGTATGGCAGTAGGTCAAAACCTAGGGGCGCTGGTGCACCCCACAAATGAACAAAACAGGGAGGCCAATCTACCACGGTTTTGGGGTTCAAACGCTTGCACATCTCTTGCCCTCTGGGCAGGTACGGTAAGCCACGGATGAGAAACAATGCGCAGAACGATTCTATATGATTAAATGCTACATCTATCATGATGTATCAATGTCAACAAATTCAGGGTGCATGCGTACTGTATCTCACACTGCCCCTATGGATTGAACGGCCAGTGTTGAATTCAAGCTACGAGCCGGGCTGAGATAGAAGTATGGGAGTTCGGGCATTGGCTCCGTCTGAACAAGAGCCAATAGATGCCAATAGTGTCAATGTCTTAGAAAGACTACACGCATGCAGCATGCAATCAAACATGCAGCTCTTTTGGGGGTCTAGGAAAATGTGTCCAAGTCCAAGCTGCTGCATGTGCAGAGAAGTCTGTCCATTCACAGCTGTTGTCACCACCTGCACTCCAGCACGGGCGAAAGGAGGGAGGGTTCACATGAAAACCAAACATGAAAGGACGGGACGTTTCAATCCATCAATTTAGATCACCCCTTTCAGAAACGTCGTCCTTTAAGGTAGATGCAAATGCTTCATGGATCAGGAACTAGATTGGTTCAGAATTCCTTAGGCTTTTCATGCGGCAGCTCTTACTTTTGTGCCAATGTTGTTTTGTGGTCCTGTCTTGATTATGTATGACCTGCCTCAGCTCTTGGATGAGCACTCGAAGTTACAAAATCACAGCCCTGACAGGACAAACATGAGACATCATGAGACCATATGGCCAAAAACAACGCCAGGTCCGCTTTGGACGATTCCCCTCTTTTCGGCCCACTGGGCTCTCGGGCCATTCAGCGGGAATTTGTAGCAACGGATCCGCCCGGGGGCATCCGGCTCGGCGACCGCCGCAAAGAGACCCTTCCCCGAGTTGGCCAGGACAATCTGCCCCAAGGTGGTGCCTGCCTGGGACGGCCGCTGAGTGTTTGTGTGGTCCATTGTGGCCCTGCAGCCGTTCTGCGCTTTGGCCCGCTGGCTGCACGAGTCGCCCGTGTGAAACACGTGGCCCAAAAAAAAAACGTTTTTGGACCTCTTCAGGCGGTTCCAAAAAGGCAAGGTGAAAAAAGTGTTTCGACTCCAAATGGAATCAAGAAGGAGAAGGAGAAGAAGGGGATCAACCTTCTTACCGATACTCCCGTTGCCATCCCTTTCGATCATTTGTTGGCAAGCGTCCTTCACCGTGCCGCTGGATTCACCTGAATGACGGATGTTGCAAAAGTCGATCCGGCAGAAAGCGGAGCATTGACAGCATCAGAAACTGCGACATCGAACACCTAGAGAACTGAGGAAGACATGTTTCATGTTTGCACAGCTGAACCATGCTGACCCCAACGCTTGTGCATTCCATTTGGCTGGTGTGATCCGAATTCAGTCCTTGCCTTTGTAAATCTTTCGCAGCAGCTGGTCATTCCCCACCACATACCTGGGTCATACAAAGTGCAATGCTGGAGTTGTGTCCTTCCCAACGTTCAGGCAGCAATAGCCAATAGCCCCAAGAAACAAGACTGGCATGTCATCACTTCTGGACACAAACAACAACACTGCCTGGGATATTTCATAAACAGTGACTATCCTCAATCATATGGCAGTTCCTTGGTGGAATCATGCACCTATATGAGTAGCGATCTAAACCTCTTGCATGTCATAAAGGACATTAAAAGGATGGTATCGTTTTTTTATTGCTGACCCTATCGTTTTGGAAGGTTTGCGTCGATTTTGGGAATCAGCACTCCAACATGAAGGCCTATATATATATATATCAACGCACCCACAGTGGCCGCTGCTTCTTTTTATTGATCGTCAGAGTCCCACATGTGACACAAAGCGTTCTATGGCTTTCTTTTCCTTCCTACTAAGGCACATGTGTGGAACACATATGGAGCTCCGGCCTTGTGAGCCTAAAAATGCACACATATTGATCAGAATGGTATTGTTTGGGGTATCGTTTGCCATGCTGAAAATTCCACACAAACCCCGCCGTTTTGAGGCAACAAAAACAGGAAGGCAACATCTAAGGGAGCGCAAAGGATATCTCGTTCTCAAAGGATATATCAGAATATAAATATATATATATATGTATCAAAGAACATATCGAGCAAAAAATAAATGTGTGTTTAAACAAACATGTGTGTGTATATATATATATATATTATATCAGAACCACTATCAGAACCAATATGTAATGCAATTAAGATTGGTATCGTTTTTTGTGCTTGAGGTTATCCTTACTACCAAGACTAGCACGTTAAAACATGATGTTAGCATATGTTGGTCTGCTAGATAAGGATGGGTTTTGATAGGTGCTCATATATGATTCATGTATGTACACAACCCTTGTAATGCAACATGAGGACATTGCGAAAAAATAGAAATAAAACAAACACTAAAAAAGACTGGCAACGTTCCTCAATTGGTCAAGTTGCATGGTGTTGAAGTTTGAACTCTGGTCCGCATGAACGATGACGCAGCTAAAAGAGCTGGTTTTTTGCACAAAGTCGTGAGCATTGCGCCGCCCATCACGGCCAGGGTTGCCAGTTTCAGCTTGGACCTTAGAATTGCTCTAGCTGGGTCAGGCCACGGTGACTGAAGGATCACACATAATTATTTGTTCACATAGTAACTCATGGGGGGTTCCCAGGAGCAAAGAAGGTCAGAAATGCTACATATCCTCGTGTGACTGCTGATGTTTTGGATCGCTAGGGGAACAACAATAACACTGAGTTGCCAAGTCCTACTACCACAAAGGGAAACTCTAACCAAGCCAACCATGAAACTGTGAATGATCCAACATGATTGAACAGCTGCACCACAATATAATGCTGTGTGCATATGCGTACGCGGGAACCCTCAAGTTTGTCCAAGCCACAACAAAAACACCCAAACTAAGCCAAGTTCAAACTCAGAATTTCTTCACCGAGAAAGAATGACTTGATTTTGTTCATCATTTATGCTAACATCACAAGCACTGTCAATACACCCGAAAGCAGGAATAACAGCTAGCTAACCTAAAAAAATCTGCACACCTATTTACCAAGGCTAAGCAGCTTAGCAAACCAAAACATGCTAAAAGCGGGATAAGATCAGCATGGTGAGAAAAATGTTTAAAACAAATCAACAAAAACGAACACAACGACAACTCCAACCACAACAACAGCAGCACATGACAGAACACAACCACCCAAACAAATGCGAGAGATCTCCATATGGGGAAAAGACCATACCGCACGTGCGCCCCAAACTTTTGGATCCGACAGCCACCGGGAGTGTTGGCACAAGTGGCAAAGTACTCATAGACAGCGCCATCTGCACCAGTCGAAACCAACATACTGTCATCTGCTGTCCAGGCAACTGAGCGAACCTGAGGTCAGGACTTGATCATGAATATAAAATATATATATATATATGGAGGTTGCGGAGTAGATCAGCTTGGAGGAATCAGGTTTCTTCTCGGTCTGCCATCAGCTGATATCACTGCTCTGTATACAGATTGCTTTCAACTGGCAACCTCTCTCTTTGACGCTCTGTATGGACCATGCACTTCACTGCCAGTTGGCCGCGACTCGATGAGACGGATGAGAGGTCGTCGATCGTTTCAGGACCTCATGAATTACTGTATATGAACAGACTCGACATAGTGCATAGGTTTCACCTTAAAGTCATCTACTATATATATATACAAATACATGATAATACATATATCTCCTGCAACTTGTAACATCTTGTAACATAGATCTCTATTCTGGCTCTTGGATGTTTTAGTCGCCGTCGCTTCTTGAAGAGGCCGCGGTTGGGCTGAAACATAGATTAACATGTTCGATACAAGGTTCGCAAGGGTTGTAATTCTGATTGTCTGCGGTCGGGTAGGTGTTCACAAGACAAGCAGAAACCAACACCTCCAATCTCTGTAATTATACAGGGAATCCCGTCTTCTTTTGCCAACTTGGTGAAACCAAATCATGGCAATCCTGAAGCCGCTTCGTTGCGGTGCGGCTCGAATCGGCCTTGTTGGTGTGACCTTTCAGGGTGTCGATCGGCTCACCCGTGTAGGTCTTGTACACCTTGGGAAGTCAAACAATCGGAGACTTCAGTGTGGTGAAGCATGGCAAAACGTGGGGTGTGTGCGGCGTGCGGGATGTTTGGTCTATGAGTCTCATGAATTGTGAAGCACTTAAAGCCTGGAAGTACAATAAGACGTTTACAGGACAAGGAATTCTAGCATACGGTTGCCCCTCACAGGCTTTGTAAATCCAAATCAAGTTGCAGGGCATTAATCCTGCGCAACAATCTGTTTCACTGAGGCTGTCAAAAACTAAGGAGTTCAGCGCGTGTTCCAGCACCAAAAGCAACATCCGGGCCTGAATCGCATTGGTGGCGTTGGTGTTGACCGCTGCAAAGTATTGACCGCCGTTGCTAAATCGGCACTCTCTGCACTGTTTGATGGCAATATCCTTGTATGTCTTCATGTCCTCCCAAGAGTCAAGCATCCCTATTAGGTTGGAGGCCATCGCTAGTAAGTTGGAGGCCATCGCTATTAGAAACAAAGAATAAAGAAAAGGAAGAAAGGCAGAAAGGTCTAATATCGTTTGCTATTAGGTTGAAGGCCATTGCTAGTAGGTTGGACTAATACACCTTTTTCATGTCCTCCCAAGAGTCAAACATGAACTAATACACATGGGCTCACCCTGACAGCACTGCCATCCTCCATGAGGAGGTTCATGAGCCGCAGCTTGTCTGACTGCCCAATGATCAAGTGAAAGCCAGAAGGATGAAACGCAATGCTATAGGCCTCGCGATTGGTGCGTCCTAAACAACGAGGGAATGGAGGTAATGATTAATGCAATGCCAATGGCCAATGGTTGCAATTTAGCATACAAGAAGCTACTAGGGGCTCCTGGCATCGCTACTAGGAGCAAGGAGCAAGTATCTACTAGTAACAAGAAGCTACTAATCGATTGACAAAACCTGCAAACAATCAAGCGTGTGTGCAGCCTCGGTCGCGGATGGGCTGACGCATTCGTCGCGGACTGCTGTTGGGGTGAACGGAACGATGAATCTGAGATGGTGTGGAATTTGAGACATTCCATGCTGCAAATACAATGTAACCATGCCAAAAGTTCCCACGATCCTTTTTTGCTGACAATTGCGTGTCCTGTCCTCCAAACTGGATTGACATATGCAAGTGTGTGCTAGTGAGGTTCATCCACCAACATCAGTATTTGGCTTGCCCAAAGAGTAGAGAGCAGCCAACATGCGTTCTACAGTTCTACAAAATCAGTGACCATTGGGGCCTCCTCATTGAACCACCGGCACATCACACAGGTCTTCTCGAAGTAATTCCAAACTCGAGCTGACTTGTCGATGCCACAAGTGACCACCTCAGCTGTGGCAAGTGTGACTGGGACTGCACTGGGACACCGAGGAATATTCTCGCTTCTGCTTCCGTGGCCCTACAAGTTTACTGGATCTCACTGGGCTCCAAGACAACCCAACAAAAATATGTCCACGAGAGAAGGAGCAGCAGCCCAAGGAAACTTATATGATTACAACCCTGCACAGGCCTGCACATAATATGCTTTCCAAATCACCAAGGGCTTTCGGATGCAAACATCCAGCCCCAAAATGGCGCCTCGCTGGCTAGACTGCAAGCAAAACTTAAGGCTTACATCACTTTTACTTACTGTCCTTTGCTTCAACAGCTAGTATCCGTGGGTGTTCACCACCACCACCACCACCACCACCATCTGTATATGTATATATGTATAAAATGTATCACTGAAGTGCCAATATCACTCTTCACTCTTTGGCAACCAATGTTGGACACTTGGCCGCCTGGGCACTCTTGGTGTTTGAATCATTTGATGTCATTTGGCTTCAGCCAAACCCAAACCAGCAAATGACCCATTATCTTTTTGAACCAGACGCCAGTCGAAGACATGCAGCTTGTTTTCCAACTCAATAGGAGACCCCCACGACCAAACCAGAGAAAGTTAATAGATTCAGGTCCACTTTCTCCGGAGAAAAAAAAGCACTCAATGAACGAATCAACATATGTGCATCGTCTTTTGTGTTTTCCGCTCGTGCCTGTGTGGAAATGGCTAAGCACAGGTTCAAAGGCAGGAGTCTCCTGCCGAGCTTTAAGCAAAGTGCGTTCTTGATTATAGATCAACATATATAGTTTATAAATGCGTATAAGGTGTTTGCGTCAGTTTTGTCACATGACTAGCGTAAAGTTATGCTACGCTATTTAATTTGTCTTCATCAAGTGGATCCAACACTGCAAAACCGTTAAGGCCCACCGGCGCCCATCGGCGGGGCCATATGGGGCCCCTCTGCCAGGAGTTTTGACGGACGGATACCCCCTTCTGGCTCTGGCCCTCCTCCGCCTTCATCAAGTCTTGTCCCAAAAGGGAGAGCTGGTAGAGCTGGGCTGAAGAGGTCGTCACACCCAGCAACCTGGGAGGTGAATATTGTGAGTATATAGAGCATTGTAATAGCCTGGGGCTCCTCTTGTGGTCAGGATGACTAGTGATTAGTGGTCAAATGTCCCGGCGGGACAATAATCAAGCAAACGGTGGAGATTATCAATCAAACAGTGGACCCAGAGATTTGGATGTCTGTAACATGAGGCTGATCACTCTCAGGTCAAGCTTGGGTGGCAATTCAAGATCAGAAGGCCAAGCATACCAAGGAAATCATCCTGAGCTCTTCCGTACAACAGTGATCTGGTACGCCTTCACTTGCCAAACGACTCACCTGCTGGAGTTGACTGAACCCAAGGGGCTCTTCTGAAGGGCTCAAAGCTAGTGATCTCACAGCCGCGCCAGAGTTGGGCTCGACTTGGAGCAGCTTGGCTTGGCGATAAATCTCCTAGCGTGGCGACCAGCAGCTCAAAGAAACGAAACTACATGTGGGTACACATTACGGAAAAATGACAGGCTGCAATACTGGAGCAAAAGCAAACCAGGTCTTCCAGAAAACTGTCTTGGGGGACAAGTGAGATATTCATGGCTTTTGCGGGGATTATATATGTATATATATATATATCGTGGTTTATCCAAGGTTCAAACCAACCTGTTGGGACATGTTGTTGGATATGTGCACATTCAGGCCAGATTCCCGTTCTATCTACTTGAAAAATAACTGTATACTATGGGTGTTACTTCCATAGTTTAGTCTAGAATCATCCACAGAAGCCCAACCCTACAGGGATCAAACCCACCCGGTCTCCTTTGGCTCATCGCTCTTCTCATAGATCTGAGTTCGACGAGTTCGCTCAGTTCGCCGGTTTTTATGTGAAAACATCTTGCGGGAGGGTGAAGATGGCCGACCATGGCTGACTTGCGACTTATTGCTGCGGAAATCCTTTTTAACAAGTAAACAAAGACGACAAAGACGTGTATCTTGCAGAGAGGTTTGCAGAACCTCCCTTTGAGACACCACAGGTGAAGTTTTCTTTGGTGGTAGCCCCAGCAAACGGAACTTTTGCGCAAAAACTAGCAACATCTCTGTCAACAAAACGAAACAAAAAATGTTTCACTTATCACATGGAGACATCTTCAGGTGAGTCCCTTTAAGACAGGCTGAACAATCGGACAGGGCTCAGCAAATTTGGTTCAAGCCCCATTCTTCGATATTCTTCGCATCTCTTCTGCGTGTCCGTGGTTTGTGGTTGAAATGAGCAGCTTTGAGACAAGAAGACACATCGTTACCACTCGTTGCCCAAATGTCCTTAATTTCCTCGCTCCCAAGTAGCACGAATGCGCCCATCGTCGCCACCAATGATGAAGCCCTGACTTCAAGATGCAGATTTGCCGTGTCCCCAAACAAAAAAGCAAAAACAACATCGCTTAACTCATTTTCAGCCCAAGTCCAACCCTCAAAGCCAGGTCTTGGATGTCCGGGGGAGCCAGGGCAAAACGGGATAAGGTGGGCAAGCCAATCAATCAATATAGATTTATATAACATACAGTGTGTATATATATATATACACATCTGTTTGGCCCGCGGGCCAAGGTAGTAGCTAGGTAGCTAGTAGCTTAAATAGCTACCTCCTTGGACGCAGGATAGCTCACGCTTCTTCAAGGAAGCTCCCCCCGCCTGAGGGTGAGGGGGGCTTCCTGGAAGAAGCGCTCGCACTATTAATTTGGTTCCTAGATCTTTAGGGAAACTTAACTAGTAAGAAGAAGCTACTAGGGGCTCCTGGCCTTACTACTAGGAGCAAGGACGCTCCTGGCATCTCTACGAACCGAGCATTCTTACTACATGTCCTGAGATGTCATGAGAGACGTGCCCGCCTTCGAGCAGGGGATCACACATGTGGCTGCCCTGGGCTCTCCAGGGCTTGTTGGGAGCACGCATTGAAACTCACCTCCGGCTCACTGACACGGCTCAAGGAACATATAAGTGTGTATATATATATATATGTACATATATGACTATATATTATATATATATATACATTATAAGGTTTTTGCAACTCAGATTCTGCGAATGCTTCGAACCCAAGGCTCTCACATATGGTCGCTTGGGATATGTTCAATGATGTGGAGATTTCCCGATTGTTTATATGGTAGTCGCGGGTCAAGACCAACACCCTGGTGCTGGTTTTTTTCTTGTACCAGTACATAACCGTTTTATAGAGGGTGGCGACACAAGAAGTGAGACAAGCGGTTCGGCAGTTCACCTTTGTGGGGGGGGCAATGGACTCAATTCTCCGAACTTGAGTTTAGAGAAGTCTATGCAAGCCATCAACTTCTGGTCAACGTGCGCCCACAGCAGAAAGTCAGCAAACAAAGTAGGTATGCAGTTTGGGGACGATCTCCTAACAAAAACACATGTTCTTTCAAAGTTAATGGAACTTCACTCAAATCGAATAGGTGGAGATTCAGAAAACCGTCGAAACCCCGATTGGACGTCTCTTCTTCTATTCTCGACTCAAAAAAAGACGGCACATCCTCTCGTGCAGGACTTGGAAAAGTCACAAAGAGTTTCATCTGCGTGGCTTGGCGAAGCCATGTACCCTTGCTGCTTTGAATGTTTCAGCCGATGTCTCCGGAAAGTCTCACCATGCCTCACCTGCGTTGTCAAAAAGCAGAAGGTCTCCATTGTCACAGCCCACGATCATTTTATCATCGTGAAGCCATGCGTGACCTCAGGACAGCCGTGCAGCTGGGTCATCCATGTACTGTAATTCCACCTACTGTATACAATCCTATGCATTTGCATGTGGTTTGGGGCAAAACCTGGTTGAAAGGCCGGCATTTCTTTGAACTAGCACAAGATAAGGGTGTCGAAGGCCGTGGTAGTTCAGGTGGGGTTGTCCTGCCTATGGTTTTTTACTATATACCCTGACCATCCACCAAACAAAAATGGTGTGGGCAAAGACCTTTGATTGCACCAGTGCCAGTAGCACCAATCTACCACTGCAGTGCACAATAGTCGTCAACAGTCGATGGCTGTCCCCACCGATACAACTTCCGAGCCAGTCAGACCTGGACAGAAGTGCGTTCTCCCTACCAGTAACATAGGGCATCGCTACTAGTAGTAATACCCTTCTTATTGCAAGAAAGGCAACTGTTCAACTTGATTCCAATGCACTTGTTACTAGTAGCGATGCACTTGTTACTGCAAGAAAGGCAACTGTTCAACTTGATTCCAATGCACTTGTTACTAGTAGCTTCTTGCTACTAGTAGTAACGCCCTTGTTACTAGTAGCGATGCACTTGTTACTGCAAGAAAGGCAGCTGTTCAACTTGATTCCAGTGCAGCCAGGAGCACACATGAAACTCTGCAACTTAGGTGGGGCGACTGGTAGAGTCTTGAAGCCATCCTGGCACATCGAAACTATGCCAAACTCAAACAGCCAAAAAAAACACTTCAGTTACTTCAGCTTCATCCAAGGTTGTGAACTGGCCTTGAGCTGCATGAACTTCAAAATGCCATCACCGACTACCTCGGATTTGTTAAAGTGGGAGCCTCTCAATTCTGAACACATCTGCCACCTTATGTTGTTGAAGGATTCCTCGCTGACCTCTTCAGGAGTATCCTGAGCAAACTCCCATTTGTCGCGAGGGATTTGCAGAGGCAAAGAAGCCCTTGATCCCTGTCTTCCCAAGACTTTGGAAGGGTGACTTCTTGAACTATACTGCAGTCAGCTGAACTGCATGTTGCACTTACACCTGCAACATCTTACCTTGTTGGGTCCAAAGGACTTGCCGAAGGACTATAAGACTATAGGCTATAGGGATCAACTTGTGTGTGATGATCAGGTGAATAAACATGAACACAACACTTGCTCTCCACAAGAGTCACCAAACTCGCTTGGCGACCGTGTGCAGTGTGTGACCGTCATTTGGCGTCCTGGCGTCCTGTAAGGCTTTCAGCGATGCGCCTCCATGCCATGCAAAAGAATCAAAAGGACATGCACCAAGGGCATACAGTAGATGGACATAAATTCCACACATGTTGGGGTCATCCATACACGACATGCCCATTGCCAGCAAGGCTTTCTGCCAGGCGACGCACACAATGGAGGAGTCTGTGGGGTTAAAGGAGCACTCGCGGATGAGAGCATTCTGCGGGTTGGACACCTGCGTCGTGCACTCAGGGGATTCAGAGATTCGCGGCCGGGGAAGCCGTTGTCTTTAATGAAAGACACACATCTTGGGACCTACTAGGACCCAGGCAAACAAGACCGTTTCTCACAGATGTTGGCGTCAGACTTGTAAGCAACAACTCGTTCCTCAAACAAGTTGTTTCTACTACCAATTTACCCAGTTGGCATTTCTCAGGCGTGTTGGGACATACGATCTGTGTCCGACGAGCACACAACAGCCTTCAGCTGCCCTCAAAACATCTCGAAATCCCATCTGGCCTTGATGGATGCCATACATCTCTGCTTGTCCCAAACCTGAAATGTCATCTGAAGCGCCATAAGACGCTTAGATCGCATGCAGTAAGTCTTTTTAGAACTCCGAGCGATTAAAGGCATTGCAACAAATGGAGCCACCTGGATTGAGCAAAACAAAACGGGATTCCCATTCATCTCAGAAGCCCAGTAGAGCAAACTCCAGTCGTGCTTTGCCTTAGGTCAGAAGATGGTCACTCAAGATCAAAGAACGGGACATATATATATATGAATAGGTATTACAGTATTTATACAGAAATGGACAAATTAGGTCGTGGTCGTTTGGGCAAAAAATTATCAACTATAACTACAAAGTTGGTGTTTGCGATTCTGCTGCTGCTTTTTCCCTTCCAAGGCAGCACTGGGAGGTTCATTCACGCTTCGCACAGCACCCGCTTGGAAGAATGCACTTCCCCCCTCCGCCAAACCCTTCGCCCATCCAGCAACACATGAGTCAAGACAAAAGCAGCATGAAGTATCCACAGCCGAGCTGCACTCGGAGATCTACCCGTCTGCGTGATGAGGTACTTACCTGGATTTCAGTGATTGGATCATGGTGGATCCACAACAGTTATCAGTTATCATAATTAGTTCATGCAAGAATGCAAGAAGTGGGTGTGCTGTTATCTTTGTAACACATGACACGGTGCTGCGCAAGAAAGAAATACAGTAAAAGAAATTAAGAAAAACAAACAAACAAACAGAAAGAAATAGAAAATAACGTCAATCAATAGGGCGGATTCGCATGTTCCATGTCAGTCAGCTAGAAAGTCATAAGTAAAAGCATGATTTCTGCAAATCCGAGTTTGCTATCAGCCGAGAAGGCCACACACAGGAACTCCGGCGCATCCGACTCAGGCCATGAGAGCGTCTTCCGCTTCCTGAGGGTGTCGGCACGTGTGGTCGTTGGCAGGCAACGAGAGGACCGAGGAGACCTTTGTCCTGATGGAGAAGTTTCCAACTTCTAGCAAACTGTATTAGATTATTTCTTCCTTTTCTGTTTATTTGCTTCTAATCGCGACGTCCTCCAACCTACTATAACGATGGCCTCCAACCTAATAGCGATCGCCCCCATGGAGAAGTTTTGCGGACCTTCACACCTTCATCCTTGATCTGCCAAAGCCAGGAAACTTTTAGCAGCAAAATGTCTGAATTTGAGCAATTTAGTAAGTGTTCTGGCCCTCCGGCTGGATAAATTTGAGAATAATATGGGTTCCTTTTCATTCCAGAAATCAATTTCTATATAACAAACATGCTGCACGCAAACCAAATCTCACGGTGGTTACGAAGAAGATCCGCTCATCAACCAAACATTACCTTTTGAGGAGGGTGCGATTGGACAAAACTCCTACAAAGACTGCAAAGGTTATCCGTTCTCAATATCATTGACAGCTTGAGACCAAACAAGCACTGCATCCAATCGTGCTGAAAAGAACGATTATGTTTTTAATTATGGTACATCATTACTGCAAGTTGCCATGGACAAGAAGGTACACACTTAGTGGAGACTTGTTCATCCAGAGGATGTGCACGCGGATGACACTCCGGAACATTCTCATCCCTGATGGACAAAGATTGAAGCCAGACAAGACATAGTCGAAACATGTCGAAACAAAGACTGCTCTCTGGTGCTTCGTCACTCTTTGTAGCCCTTGTTCAGACATGCATCTTAGCCGTGACCAGGTCGAAAATAGTGCAGATTGCCCCCCTCGTAGCACTTCTCAGCGACAGCCAAATATCTTTTAGTACCTCAGTGGAGTGACAACCACAAAATCCCACAGACAGTGGCAGTTCCACAACATCTCCACTCTGCGTGCATGCGTGCGGGCGCGCGGGCGGGCGTTGGTGGGCGTGCGTGCGTGCGTGTGTGTATATGTGTTTTTCCAGACCTGGAGGTTTGGTGAGCATCCGTTTATATAGTTGATGCCAAATGCATGACCAAGGCACTATTTACTGCCATGCAGGTAAGACTCTGCCCATCTTCATGTCCTCGGCACAATGGAGCAAATCAGTTTCCAGCCATGATGAATGACGTCGTGCACACAATGTAAACTTACCTTCTAGGGCACCTATGGGAGTTTGCGAGCAGCTATCTCTACCAGCTTGATGACTGCCTGATAAAATTGGCTCCAAGGTAAACAACTTGAGAACCCAAATGCCTGCCGGAGTATTTCTCTATGAGTGTCGCTGCTGGGAGTGTCACATACCTGGCCAAGACTCCTTGGAAGATCTTCTGTTGCTTCTGATCCGCCTGCCAAAGGATCGCATTGGTCCCAGCAGGATAGATGATCTGTGTCTCCTGGCGAACCATGCAGGTTCGCATCTTCCAAAAGAGTTGGTGTTTGTCTTCTGGTTGTGAGTTGTGAATGTGATGCCTGAGAACTTGTGGGGGAGGGATCTGAGGCTGAGGATACAAAACAAACGACATCGCCGTTGCGAAAACCGTGGAAGCTCGGAGCAACCAGCCTGGGAAGCTTGATGCGATGCTGGCTTGCATGGAGAAACCAAGATACTGATGCATATACATATATTGAGATTAACGATGTGAAGCACATCCAGTAGTGATGGGTGACAGTGGGAGGTGCTGGTAGGGTTCAGCCACAGTAAGAAGCCAACAGGACTATTGCAAATGGGTGTTGGCTCCATTTCTTTTGGCAAATGCTATACATCAATCAAAAGGACATGGGTACTTCATGAAGTTCCACGTTCTGCCCATGGAAATGAGTCACAGCCAAATCGTTAAATCTGTGCGGTTTTAGCATTGGCATTTATACATAAAATAGACATATTATGCTGGGCTAGACTAGTAACTAGAGGAAGCCCATGAGCTTGTGAAAAAGTATGGTATAGTGTATGTCTGCGAGTGAAACCACGCATCAAATCCATCTTCAGGTTCAATTCATTGGACCCTACCATCCGTGGCTCGCGTCTGTCCCAGTGTCTCCTCAGCATAGTGGACATTGTTCTTTACATCCGGCCTCGTTGAGGACCCAAATCCAGATCAATGTAACAACATTATATCTGATAACATGAAAAAGAAAGGAGCCGCCCAACGGCACGAGCCTGATCTCACTCATATCAAACATTTGAAGACATATATAAATACGCCACACGTGTTGCCGTCGAAAAAAAGGAATGCCTTTTTGAAAAACCCACCAACAGGGAGAAGCACAAGTTCGTCCGAGTGGCTTTAGACCGAAGACGTGCCGATGCACCAGCGAGAGCGCGGGGCCGGTGCCCTCCCGCTCTTCCATGGCCCCCGCACTGGGGGACGGTTGGGCCAAAAAGTGGCTGATCGAACACAAGATTGAGACAACAGGGAACATGAGAAACGCTGAGCTGGCTCGCGTTTCTTAGTGGACCATATTCAATAGATTCAACAGCAAATCATCGAATCAGTCGAAACATGTCAAAGAAGATTTCATCTACGAATCTACTGTATGACCTTTGCATGTTTGATAAATTCGAAGCTTTGGAAGGAACCACCTTTTGTTCTGGATATTCCGACCAGTTTGATGAGGTACACAATCATGTCATTTGTCCAATGGAATCCAACACTCTGCAATCTTCTTGAAAAAAGTGAAGCTTCTAAAGCAGATCACCAGTGTCCTTATTGTAGAGGTAACGCTGCGTAACGCTGCACGTCTGCGAATGTATATACGAATCCCTGAGCCACTAATACACTATCAAAAGCAACTTTCTGCATCTGCTAGAGGTCTCCCACTGAAGCACCTTCGGCGACAAAAGCCACGGTATCCTTCAGCAGGGAGCATTTCCACTGTCCGAATATCAATGCTTCATAGTTCTTCTGTCTGACGCTTGCGCAAGTGAGGTGGCAAACACATAGATAGAACATGTATATCTATATATATATATATGCGTACATGATTCAATCAGTTATATAACTATGTTATATATATATATATTTATGTTGTTCATGGCTGTGCCATTTCAATCTCTCCAAGGCCAAATCATGCCACCCAGGGGGGAACCACTTACTCCAACAAATATCCAAGTTTGAGCAGTTTGGGGAAATTGGTCATTGAGGTTCCTTCCTCTTCAGTGTGCCCTTCTGGGCGCTTCTACACTGCCGGAAGGCCGTGCGGCGGCCTGGAGTTGTCTTGCAGGCTCTGGACCTGTCACCACCAAGAGCTCCAGCCGAATCCGTGTCAAGGACAAGGAAGTAAGTTCGACGTATTCCATCCAATCAAAGCAGCTTCCACAAACATAATTCCCCGGGCATTGGTATCAGGCATCAAACGGAATTATTGATCTGGAATTGGCAGACTTGAACAGATTGGTCAGGAATCAGCCAGCCTGAGAAACTCAATAGATTGAACATTGTTCAAACTAACACAGCCATCTTAACTTAAACACTGAAGACGGAGGGCATCCATGCCATGGTATGTCCCAAGAGCTACCCATCCATTGAAGCAAAGTGATAGCTTAAGAGGCACCGTGACCCTTGGAGCTTGGCAAAGTAGAGTCGATCCAAGTAGTATTCAAAGACACCCAGACCTTCTCCTCCAGCTTTAGCTGCTCCTCTTGCAATCCTCCTATACCTGGGCTTATAGCTGAATATGACAAGACATGGGAATGTTACGGCTTCACTCACTACTACGAAGCAACATGTGTATGCCTTTCCTCATGTAGTTTCCGTTATATTTTGAATGAACATGCTCAAACTGACCAATCAAATGAAGCAGCCCTTTGTACTACTTCCACTTGGCCATGTTCAAGTTTAAACCTACTCATTCCTGAAGCACTCATATGCAAATGCACAAAATGATCTTTGGCTGTGCTCGGCAGTTCGTTGAAATCTCTTTCAAACCTGGGTACCCTCTGCGGACGAGACAAATCCTATCCAATGCTAACAGGTCCAAGATGTTTGCATGCAAGGGGCGGCGTTTTGCTGAAGCTGCAGCGGCAACACTGAGCTCGCCGGCCTAAGCGGGGGGAGTGCTCCGCGGCAAACGAGTGGATTCCCCCCGCTCACTCTACATCGCCCCTGGGTTCGAGTTTTCACTCTTACCAATCATGTATCGTTAAGCGACTTGCCATAGAAATTTTGTTCCTTTCTCACAAAGTTACTAAACTTCGACCGAGTCATATAGCTTTATGTATTTATCACAATTTGTTTACACATACAATGTATTATATAGTATGCCTAGGTGTTTTTCTTTGCACACGTCTTGAAAAAATAAAAACATCCACAGGTAGATCTTTGGGGTCAGCACATATACATAATGAAAGCAGCTTGCAAGTCAGCGGTGCCGCGGATGCGGGGGGGCGTATGTCATTCTGATGGAGGGAGCAGAGAAGCAAGCCTGGCGGCTTTGGGATAAGTTTGGTATGAAATAAGTAGTGAAAGAGAAGTGCGATACGTTGTATGTTGGTGTAGGTCATCATCACAAGGCGTGGCATGTGTTTGTCACACGCAGGAAGGTATGCAACTTATGGAAGTTGGAAGGCGACATCAGCGTTAGCGAAGGGGAAGTACCGTCTGAGCGCTCTCCCCCACCAAGCTCCGGGTTCACCCTCTCCCTCTCACCGACCACCCCCCCCACACCCCCTTAACTCATTTCGTTCGCTCTAAAAGCTCAAGCCTAGCCTATCGGCTGGCTTTCGTAATGTACTGTACAGTATTATACAACATCAAATATTTCATGACAGTATTGTACCATCCTGCTGCTCTTGTTCCTTCAATGGTCCCAAGGCTAATTCGCTAATAATCCGTCCACACTCCCAGTTCCACAAACATGTCAACACACGAGGCCACCAGGCCAATTTCACCAGCTCTTCGGATGCACGTGCCATGGCCTCAAACGGACCATGAGACGGGTGGGAGTGACATGGGGCTGGAACAGAAGGCAGAAGGATGGAGAAGGCACAGCTGCAGTCGAATTCTAAGTCTTCTGACAGCGTTGTAGCAGCACTGCGCGTAGCTGTTCACAGCTCGATCGTTCTCCCCTCCAACCTCGATTTTCAATGCGAGCATTGTGTTCACTTGATGCCTGGATGTACCTGCCTTGTAGGCATGCTTTCCTTCCCGCACACTGGCCGAAATCTCCGAGATTGAAGTCAAAAATGACGTCAAAAATCAGGGGTCATATATGTTCCGACCGAAATAAGGGTACTCAGCAAAATTCTCAGCAAGAGCCCAACAAACAGCAATCTTGTCAGATTCTGGCCTTGGAGGCGTCCACTGTGGCTATATAACCTTCCATCATGGTCTTCACCTGAGAAGTCAAGTTTCAATCCATTAAATCTGGAAGTGCTGAAGTGTTTCTCTCGAGACAGCATGTGTGGCTAGACTACATACCCAAAAGAGCTAGCACTGACGGGGCCTTCTGTTTTTGTTGATGAGAAGATCTATTGCAACCAAAAAAACTGTTGATGCGAGGTGGGTCCTTAGAATTGCATGGTGATTAGCTGCGTGTCCACCTCTTAAGAGGAGAATGGACACTTCACAATGCCTTCCATGAGGTGGGCAGGACTTTCCCCTTTAAGGTGGTGTGCTTGTGCATCTCATATTATGCACATTCAGCAAATCATGCGGTGTCCAAGTTTTCCGGTGCACAAGACCAGTTCTGGAGTTGCAGTCATGTTGAACAAACTGGGCCCAACTTTGGGACTAACTTGACCATTTCCATGCACGATTGCTTAGTTTCGATAGGTACCTGACATCTGTGGCTTTTAGATGTTTGATTTAAGGATCTGTCAATGAGTGTGGATCAAACATATCCGTTGCCCCAAAACTCTCATGGGCTTCACTGCCTAAGATCCGCTGGGCATCCGAGCCGCGCCATCTACACGGCGCCGGAGTTGCTGGCGCTGCACCTCAACCTTGCCACAGCGGTTGGTGCGAAGGCCTCATCTTCCCTTAGACTGGATGACTAATCCAACGCCAGGTTGCCCTCAGAAACACGTCGTGGGTGGTAACTACATTGTTGGCCCCTTGATGGCATTGTTCTCATCTTTCTCTTGGGGTATCTTGATTCTTTTTCCTGGGCGCCCATGTTATACTAGTACTGACCATGGATTTGCTTGTTGAATTCTCAACCTTTTTTGTAAGCACAAAACAAAAGTGGTGTTCCAGTGCCGTTCTGGTGCTTCCTTGAAGACAAAGCTAGCACCCTCAGCATCGGCGAATGAAGGCTGTGCTTGGCCTGCTTTGAAATCCAAAGTCCCGCCCTCTTCGCTCTGGCACCTGACTTCGCTTTGGCGCAGCAACCTGAAAACATGCTGGAACAGCTGAAAAGGGGTCGAACGGGACAAACATGCGGACCGAACTACAGCAAGTCTGGTTTGGCGTTCCATGCTGCCTCCACTTCTGCAGCTTCAGTTGGCACCAATGCCATGGCCGATATGGTGGGGCTGACGGAAAATACATGAAATGAATTCACATCAATTCGACGATTGAGTTGCTTTCCTATCAGCGTGACTTTGCACCTGCTTTGCAGCTTCAAACAATTTTGCTGCGTATGCCAACCATGGTTCAATCCGGTGGCATCATCCATTTGCTCAAAACATGCTTTTCTTGTCAATATTTGTCCAATTATGTCCAATTCCCATATGGGTTCCTTTCTCATCTTTGCAGAAGCACCAGACTGCGGCGCAGAAGATCCGGAATGAGACTTCAATAATTGCCACGAACCGAACCAAATCACGGACGACTGACTGCACTTCTTTATGGCTCTCAACAACCCCTTCACCTGCTGGATGCGGACTGTACTAAAGTGCTGTTGTGGTGCCAACCTGTGTGTGCTCCGTTTCTCGCGCTTTCATTTCAACGGACTTGTGCCACTTGCGAGGAAAACCTGCGAGCAGAATGTCTGCCAAAACCCTGACAAGGCCAGGTCAGAAAATTGTCAAGCATTCGACAAGGAAAGCCTTGTCTGCTAACCTCCATTCTGATGCAATTTCCGGAGACTGGCTGTGGCTGAGTGTGAAGAAGGTACAAACACACTTGGAAAAAAACATGAAGCAAAACATTGGCTTCAGCCAGTTGAAAACATTGCTCGGCATTGCAATCAGACGTGAGATTCACTGGTTGAATCCGGCTTTGGGATGTCCCTTGTCCACCATGTTTGTTGGTGAAAAAGTATCGTTTGTATAGTTGGCATTGTTATTAGTGTCCAGTTCAGTCTCCCTCGTGAACGCGTACTAGGTGAAAAGAAAACATGATCCTCCCTTGCCCTCTTGAAGCACCCTTTCTTCTGTTGGAAACGTGCATTGGACAATCCCTTTACTTATGTCCTACCCGAATCGTTTGCTGCACGGATCGCTTGAGGTGACAACCCTCTCAAAAGCTACATGAACACACAAGCATGTGTTTGTGTTATTTATTTTTTTTGGACAAAGTGAATGTCACAGTTTGGACATGCTTCTGCGCGGCTTCAGCTGAATAACGTCAGGCTCGCCTGCAGCTGATCGTTGAGGCCGTGACATGAGCAAATGTTAGTACAAATAATGTTGTCCAGGAGACACGAAACAGGAAGGATCTGTGGGATCCTTAATTTGGGACTCTGAACAATTCTAGTGGTTATTAACTTCCTTCTGTATCCTTTCCAAGCAGCATTGTGATTTGAGAATATGAGACGTCCTTTGTCAACACATTATGCACTTCAGGCCGAGACCCATGCCTGTTTCTTTGAGCAGTTTGTCGTCCATGTCACCGAGCTCAAAGCTTTCAGCCTTGGCAAGGAAAGGAACGCTTTCCACCCCTCATACTACCGACCTGAATCTAAGCTAAGCCTAAAAGCTGTTCCGTCGATCTGATCTGAACGGCCTACACGCAGAATTGTCAAGTTTATAAAGCCTGTGCGAAAAACAGTATAAGTGCCCGCATCATTCTTGTGATGGCACTCAGCGCTACAATATCAGCGATTGAAAAGAACAAGTGCATGGAAGATGCTAAAAGTGATACCTCCAAGATCGCAGTTCCTCACCCACACGAGTTGATGCTGAAAGTGCATGAGTCTCTTATATGCATAACTTGCATCATAAAACAGTTGTAAGGTGTTGACTGCGCTCCAATCTGCAATCAAACCAGTGTCTTCCTGCACTTCAGGAGGATGATTAAAGGAATGCTTCTGCAACAAATGTAAAGATTGGCCAACCAACTAACAAGGCACATCAAAACTCCTCGCTGCCAGGCTTTGGAGGCACAAAAACCAGGATTGCCTTCATGGGTCATGACCATGTGTGTTACGCTCTAGAGCTGCTGGCTCGTGACAAGAAATACTGGCACTTTGAAGGGGGCATCCACATACCAATATGCTCAAGCTCGTCAAGCAATTGTCCAAACTTCCCCCACCTGCTCAAACCGCAGGCCACAAAACATACAACGGCCCAACGCATGCCTGAAGCACGAAATTCAACAGCGATGCAACGAATGAATTCTCTCCTGGTTCAGCTGTCAGCGAAGACTCGTAGACTTTGGCAGCATACTACTCCATTTATCAGATCATGAATTTCAAGATTCCATGATTCCATGTTTCACTCTACCCATACAGCTGGATGTCAAATGAGCTCCTATCACAGGTTCCGGGCTCTGTAGTTGAAGTCTCATTGACCTTGGCACTCTCCTGTTGCAAAAGGATTTGCACAAGAGATCAGTCTAGTGATGTACAGTAGGAGATATTTGCAGAATTACATAACAGGACAATGGATTGATCCTTTATTCCAGTCCTTGAGTCAACTTGCAAACACCTGTCATACATTACAAAGTAATCTGCAAACTTATATAAATATACAGTATAGGTTGGCTAAGACGACCAAACTTGCGCTTGAGCAGTGGTGATTTCTGGAGGCTTGTGGGAACCTGGACGAATTCACCAAAAAGGGAATAAACGCACTACCTGTTATTAAAACAACGCTGCGTTTCATGTCTTGTTTTACTGGCCCGATTTAGGCATGACAGAATCCATGGGTGCGCAACGGATTTGAAACCCCCGCATGCGAAAGGCCGAAAAAAAGACCCGATCTTGGCAGGACAAATCCCAAAGCGTCAAGGGGTTTTTGGGTGATTACGGAAAGCGCTTTGCGCGCTTGAACACTGTAAAATACATTTAAGAATTGTGTTTTTGGAGGTGTTGGCAGGAATGGTTTTCGAGAAACACTTGTGTCAAAAACACCGTAAATTACAATCAGTAAATTGTGAAAGATTTGAAGTCCCACAATCTGACCAACAACCAAGCAATGTCCATCGGTCTACAACTCCAAGTGTGCGTTTTCCTGACATTAGATGCTTGCTTCATGGTAAATCAAGTTCGGAATACAGTTGTCAGAAGCAGAGTGACATAGGTCAACAGTTTCCTTCAGCTTGTTGTTGGCACCCCACATGTTCAAGACCCACTTTTGCCCAACAAGCTCTAAGCAAGTAAGTCTTCATTCACGGCTCCTGTGTGCGTGCAATCTCAGCAATGAACCGAAGGGATGATGCCCTTCTGGTCCTGGGAATCAGCATACCGTGGGCCCCCATGGGCCAATGATGCCACTTTCTCCACTGGCTCAGTGTGAGTAGAGGCCCTGAAGTAAAAGCCTGGAACCAATTGCAAAGGTATGGAGAAAAATGTACATCCTTTTTTGGAAGAAGTTCAAAATCCGGGCTGAAAACTTCAATGTTTATGATTGTTCCTGTGCCATTGGGATCATGACACGATTATGCGCTTTCAATTGGACCGAACTGGGACGCCCGCGCAGCTATATTGGTCATAAATAACCACAATGCTCATGACCATCTCTTCAATCAATTGTCAGCCTTGTCCTTCAACAGGAACTCGCCCTCCATATCAATCAACTGGATAATTTCATGTAATTTCAACCACTGCCTGAACTTTGTCGTTTTCACCCAGTGCGAAGGTGAAGGTCCAAAAGGCCGAATGATGCGGAATGGCTCAATCAGGTCGACTCTACAGGGTCATGATCCCAGAGATCAGGCGTCCATTGGCTTCCAAGCTTCCATGATATTACCCTAAACCCTAAATCCTCCAACCTGATAGCAACGGCCCCCAACCTACTAGCGATGGCCTCCAACCTACTAGCGATAGCCTCCGACCTAGTAGCAATGGCCTCCAACCTTTCCTGTATCACAAGGGCTGAGGTTGAAACGTCAGTGACAGCGTCACGCCAACCCACTCATCATCGTCCGCCTGGGTCACGAACGACCGAGCATCTCAATCAGCGTACAAACCTCACGGAAATCCAGCAAGTGACTCTGTCACTGCTTGATAATCTTGCTGTTGCTGCTTCTACCTGTTCCATCCCGTTCCACAACTTTTGGTGACGGTGGATTCCATAGGGCTCCCTTCCTTTCCAAAAATCAAGCCAAAACAGCCTCTCTCTTCCGACAGATTTCCTGCGCCTCAAACCAGCCTTGAGGCTCCAAAAGCGCTCCGACTTCGTTGTGGCCCTGGGAAGAGACCGTCATGGGAGATGCATAACGCCACCAAAGAACACTAAAATGAAAACTGTTCAGAAACAAACATAAAGATCTGTGCAGCAAAACAAATATCGTATAACATTTAATTTGCCAAATACATTTAACGGTTTTCATATCACTTTTTCATGGCTTTTGAATCGCACACTGCGGTCCAACATTCCAACATGCACCAACTGAAGAAGGACCCACCCCGGTGTTGAAGCCCGCCTTCGCTTCCCCCGAGTGTGCAAAGCCGCACCCAGCTCGGCGCCCGCCGGGACGCACGGAAGAGATCCCTGCGCCAAAGAGTAGCAGGAAAAACAAAAGGCCTTTTGGGCCAAACTCCACAGGAAGCCGAGACCAACCCTGAAGTGCAAAAAGAGAACTGCTTAATTTGTAAAATGCTTTAACTCATAAATACAACATAAACTTATATAACTACATAATATGAATATGATAAATTATGTATATATACCCTTTGTACGTGGCCTGTCTGTGAAAACACAAGCAGGTCTTTGGAAACTCCACGAATGTATTGCTTGGAGTCTTGAAGTCCAAAGTGCTTTGCACCTCTGGCGACTCTGGCCTTTTCGCTGACCATCAGTGACCCCAATCAGTCCGTCTATAGGACTGCAACCTATTCTTTGATGTTCTTTGACCATCACGGTAGCAATTCATAAAGCATGAGGTACGCATTGAGGAGGTCATCAACGCTACTTGGTACGCCTCAGGGCCCTCATTGGTGGCCACCCTTGCCCTCTTCCCATCCGGCCGTCACCGCCCACACTTCGAAGGCCGTTCACCTGAGCAGAACTTGCGCTGAAAAGAAGTGTGCTTTGTTGCATCCGATCATTTGCGTCTGATTGTTGTATACTATCATGAATTCCAACTGAATTGATTGCATTTGATAAGGCCTAACCCACATGACTTGTCAAACCTTCCACTCCTTTGGCTCTTGGACCCGTCGGCTGTTCTTCTCGAGTTGGTGTGGCTGGGCGTTCGAGTGTCTGTGCTGCCTGTGTCCGCATTTTCGGAAGGGGACGTCTGGGACATGAAAACTTCTGGCATATCCGAGATGATTTATCCGCAAGTTGTGTAGCCTTCCAATGCTGGTACTCCTGCGCAAAGTAAATGAAATAGAGTCCATCCTGGCGGAAGCGGCATCTGACCTTCCACTCACATGCACCTCCAGAATGACGGTAGACTGTAGAATGGTAGTCGCTCAAAAGCACATCAACAATCTGGTTGTCCCTCAAAAGATCTCAAAAGGGGGCCTGCTGTTCTTTCCTGACGAAGCGATGCTTGAACACTCGACGCTTGCATGTGCGTCTGAATGTCTCATGTAGCATGCTACTACCAATCACAGCCTCGGTCAAAATGGCCAAGGACACGATATAAATACATCTAAAATCTTCTAAATCTAAATACATTGAGTGGCTTTTGTGAGGACCAAATGCTGCAGAAAATGAACTAGTCTTGACCTTTGGGCGTGACCTTTCAATCAGCCATGGTCCCCCCGACGCGATGATCAAGTCCTGTGACCACCATGTGGGCCGATCGCTCACCGTCAGCCCCGTCTCCAGGGCAAAGACCTGTGCAGAAGGACAACGTTGGAAACGACCCACCCCGTATGACTTGCGGACAACGTCATGCCGCTTAACTGCCCCCTTGCTCCCATATATTAGGAACGGGCACGGAAAGTGATAGTCAGAAACAGTGAGAAAAATAAAATCTGTTTGGCTGAAGCAAGTATTGATACAAAACTAAACTGTTTGAGCCTGAATTTCAGCTTTGTGATAAACCTGAATGGTTGCACACAGTTGGTCGAACTCAAACTGGTGAAGTTTTCTATACTTTTTGGCCGCCTCGTCGGCAGCTTTGGTTCCCTGGAATTTTTCAAAATCTGTCAAATATGTTGCCTCAGAAATGGATCTGGTGTCTGGAAATATCCCAAGAAGTTGCCAATTGAGCCAATAAATGACCCACCCAAACCATCAAAACCCTTCTTCTTGTCCATCTGTTCGGTCCAAACTTACGGACCAAAAGCCCATAACTGTTGACGCACTGCCCGATTTGTTGATCGTCAACCTCCGCTTCAACATCTTCGGTATGTGAAGCTGTGCTGTCGGGGGATCAGCATGGTCAAGCGTGAACGAGGCACCGCTATGCGGGATTCACATGTAAAAACCCATCCACTATCATCCACGTGTCCAGCATGGATCACATCAGTGAAGCGACTTGAAGCGACGACGTCAGTTCCTGGTGCTAGTTGACTGCCAAGCAAAGTCCATCCACACAAAGCAGCTCACTTTCTCCTCGATCAGGAGCGATTCAGAACGAAGGAGTCTGCTTGGATGGTCTTGGATGGTCAAAGGAGTCTGCTTGAAGCCAACATTCTTGGAGACCACATCCAAACAGACCAGCTGAAGGCCCTTCTTTGGAAGACGCGCAACAGCCAAAGGCTCCACATGTTCACTCTACTTGAAATGTCTAGTTTCTTGAGAGTTCCTGTCAACCTGGAGATGTCTCACTCCAAATGAAGCAGGAGGGGCCATGAGGGCCATCAGGGCTTTCACTGCTTTCAGGTGTACGTCTCCGTGAGTTTACACAGTTTAACGATGTTTCACGCTCAAATTTGGCGGCCCAAGATAACAAGCAGTGAGGCTGACATCACAGCAGTGAGGCTTGAAGAGAGTTGCTACCATGTAGAGCCCTCTGACTGAAATTCTACCCAAATGTCATAAGCGCAGTTGAGAACTCTTGTCAAGCCTGCAGTCATACAGCTGGCGAGGAAAAAAAAGGAAGCCAGCAGCCAACATTGCTGCGAATGTCGGCAAAAATGATCTATCTGTCAGTTGGGCGAAGCCCAACCACCCAAAGGTTGCCTGCAGCAACTTGCAAGCACTGCTCTGAGTGGGCCCACCTACAGAAATCCGTCGCCCATTCCTTGCGCGAAAGCAAGCAACTGAACACCGCTGATTTGTCATGGTTACTGTATGTATCATGGCTGCCTGGAAGCGCTTGCAAGTATTTGCAATTTTGCACAAGTGAGCTTAATGTTATTCCACTTACGGTCACTTCCGCAGGTGGAATTGGTTCAGTGCACCAAACCAAAAAAACTTATGTTTCGACAACAAACGAGAAGCACTGCGTCTGTCAGATCCGAGAAGCTGAGCTTAGCAGCTAAGCAAAGTCGGGAGGACATTCCTCGATCAGCTTCTTCTTGTCAGGGCTCATCGGCTCCTCTTCACGTGTGGGGAATCAATCTCCCAACGAAACGTGTGGGGGGAATGAATCAATGAACAAAATGTGTTGAATCAATGAATCGGCAAGCAGTTTCAAGCAGTGAAGCCTCGGCTGATGCTCTTGCGACTTGACAAACGGGACACACAACTGCCGCCTGTGTCTGATTATGTCAGCCTCACTCGACAGCGAGTGGAGTAGCCCAAGTCGACATTCAATGCGTGCCTCTCCATCTAAGGAGATGTACTCGTTGCCACGATTCGGCGAGAAGAAGCTCGAGAGGTCCTCGCAGTGCTTTGATCTGTCATGGTTGGTCCAACTCAGATTCATTCCATAGTATGATAGTCACAATTCCGAGCTATCAACATTCTGTAGCTCTATGTGGGATGTGCAAAAAAATCCACTGATGCTCGGGCACTTCCTGCAAACCCACAACCAGGAGCATTTGGGCTCCAGCCGTTCGGTTCCAGACGCGAAAACACCAAGCCAATCTTATCAAGAAAATCTCAACCGCTAAATTGTGTTTTATGTACTGCATATTATAAAGAATATCAGCCACACAAAGGAGTCGTACAGTTTTGAAAAAGCCATGCGAATCCAAGCTTGCTCAGCATCAGCCAGGCCTATGAGAAATACCATGTTGTATCTTGAGTGCCACCCACTTAGCAAAGTGTTTTTTTTGCCACTTAGTCTTCGTTTCACTGCTACCATGATGTGTAATGGAAAAAGCATTACATCTTTGTTTCACCGGTAGAGCAGCAAAAGTCTCCTGGCTGGACCTCTTCATGAAATCGCTGATTGACTCGCTGCCATCCTTGGCAAGTGTGGAAGTATGACCCCTGATATTTGTAATGGATCCGGCACAAGTACCTGGAAAAAGCCAATTATATATATATACTATACGTACAGTATATAAATATTTTGATATGTGAACAATTACACACGAAAGGCAACAGAACCGTAAATTCACTGGCTGTTTTCAAGCCATGCATTAACTCAATCACTTGCTGGCTTCGACGTCTGCTTCGGGGAAACAATGAGTGAAATTGGAAACAACCCAGAAACAACTTGTAGTTATATAGACGCGGAGCAGGAAAAGTTGCATGTGGAGAGACCATGCTCAGGCAGAAATCCCTGCAGGAACCACTGACCACCAGCCTTTGTAAACTTGTAAACGTTCCTTGACCAATAATAGGTTCTTTGTCTAAAATCACACACACAGAACATGCACTTGCACGCCTGCAAACACCATTTCATGAAGCGGCTACCCTTCCAGTTGTCCCAGAGTCTTCTTGTCATCAATAATCACATACTCACATTCATGGCATGACTTAACTTCATATGTGATTTCTCTGATCGGGACTACCATTGGTTAGCCAGCAGCTAGCAGCTAGCATTGTTTGGGGAACATCCAATGTCCCCATGAAAAAAGAAACAAGTCATTATGACAATCCTGGCCGATCCTGACCAACCTCCGGATTTCTGAATAACCATCCATAGCCAACAGTCCACGAGGCCGGCCTACTATTCCATACTATTCCAAGCAAACTCACCAACCTGTTTCCCTGTGCTTCACTTATGACGCTTTTTCGCAAAAAGAAGGAACAAAAACAAACACACCAGGGCACCGCCAAGCGCTCGGCCAGGTCAGCACTGACCACCCGAGCGATGTCCGCCAAGGAGTGCTCGGCCAAGACAGGGATGAAGTCCTGCTGCTCCGGTCCGCCTCGGGCGCCCGACAAATAAGCCAGAACTGGTGTTTAATTCTGGTGAGTTTCGACCGGATCAAACAGGCCAGAACTTCGCTTGAGCACGGTGGAGCAAGTGTTTGAAGTTCACAACTTGGGTGTTTGGTTTAGTCTGTAAATGTCAATCATGCAGTTATTGCTGTATTGTAGAATCGCATACCTTGTCCACAGTGGTAAATATTGCTCCCACCTGCAACCAACCTTGTGGTAGTGGTGACGGGCTTTGAACTGTCAGCTTTTTCCAACCCCATTGTAACATGGTAAACCTAATTATTGTATAATTCCAGTAAAAGCAGGCTGAGCAACTGTGGGCAAGACTATGTTCCGCACCCTCCCAAAATGATTCAGAAGAAGTCGGCTGCTGATCCACTAATGTCCGCAACACGCTTCCGTGCCAAGCGTCCTGTCTTCGCTGGGTACTTCAAGATCAAAGCCTTGGATCTCTTCGTCGCGGTGACACTAAAAGCAGAAGAAGAACGTATCCTCTGCTTCCGCGAGCAAAACCTATTTTGTATATATTTATACAGTTACTGTATATATAAAGACTCACCTCGGTTACTCCTTTTCACCTTGCAGTGCAGACCTAATTGGTCAAATTGAAAGAGGAAAACTTGGTTTTGAAAAGTCATTTAAGGGCCTCCTTGGCCCGAGTTCCCCCC
>CAXAMN010013335.1:1758998-1813885 GCA_963970005.1 Durusdinium trenchii | reverse complement strand
CGAATTCAAAAATATACTCATTTCTTGGGTTTCTTGCGCTTCCTTCCAGTTCCCCCAGCCCTGCCCATTCGGGCATGCTCAAGGGGTTGGAGCTCCAAAGATTTAGATCTCTCATACTGTCTTCGAAAAGCCTTCGCTTTGGCATTAGTTGCCAACTGAAACTCAGCTAGCACTGCGAGACCCTCATTAATGTATATTCTTGCGGTCTTTGCCGCCTGCCACCTACCTGCTATGAGCAGTTTGTCTAGGGACCCGTGTTTTGCAAAATAGGAGGTGGCACCTCCCCTTCGCAGGCTGTAGGGCCTAAAAGAGCCCTGTGGCGTCCAAGTATTCAGTAAACTTCTTCCTCCAGACATGAGCCGCCTCGCATAGTAAAGGTCGAGAGCTTGGAGTATTCTTCCACTGCCAGAGTCGTCGCAGGGTATCCTCTTCCCGGATTGTCACACTTTCAGCAGCGCCTTGACGACGACCACCTTTTGTCATGCTGAGGGAAATGACCGCGACACTTCGTGGACCTCGCTGTTCTATATGGCTCTTTTTAACTCCCAACAACTCCCCCGTCCGCAGGAGTCCATGGAAACCGAGCAGCAAAGAAAGGGCAAACAGGTCGTCCTTCTTGAACAGGCTGTAGCCAACCAGTATATCTAGGGCCTCTGTGGGCAGTGGCGGCGCTCGGCTTGGAATTTCGGTGGAGGACCAGGTCTTCATCAACCTCCAGGAGGATGGCAACCTCCCCTTGACTGAGGGCTTGTAGTCTTGAACTGCTGCTATGGAGTCACAAGCAAGAGCGCGGCCTTCTCCAGTTTCCCAAAGAAGTTCTATGTAGTGACTAAGCCAGAAGTCAAGAGTGAGGGGGGTCATCTGGGAATCGGCGACTCTCTTCACGAAGGTAGGTACGGAATTTTTCAAGCGCTTTGTCATATCGTGCTCTGGTGGCTGGCTGGACAGCCAGGTTGCGTAGCGGCCCTAATGCTCGTCGCTGCTGCTGCCGTGATGCTTTGTCTTTGCCTTCTATGTGTACTTTGCTATGGCTCACCATTTCTTCTTTACTGGGTGCCTCGACGGCCCATCGGCCGGGTTTTCCTTCGTGTGAACATACGCCCACACGCCGTGGGAGCCACTGGCAAGGAGCAAAGCATTTATCCGACTCATAGTGCGACGAAGTTTGCGGCTGCTGCTGCGGCCTCTTGAGAGGGAATGGAGGCACACCAAACTATCCACCATATGCACGAATTTTGTGCGAAGAGACTTCTTCTTCACGATCCGCCAGCGAAGCGAGGTGAGAACCGCCCGCATCTCCAAGACATTGATGTGTTCTGGTGAACCCTTCCATGTCCACCCCATGACTGTCTTCCATTGCCACAAGTTGGAGGGTAAGCTAGCTCGCAATCTATGGTATCGAAGAGTCTCTTCACTCAGGGCTTGAATCATGATGTCCTCACCCTTCAAGCTGACCAGGTTCAGGAGTTTTGAGACCAGCTCGTACTCCCCTTCTGTACCTACCTTCTTGATTCGCTTCATGGCCTGACGTTGCAACATGCCTCCCAAGGTGGTTGCGGTACCGGGCTTTGTGGCCTCGACTGCGTCTTGCGGACTTTTGGAGGGGCATAGACCAAGCTGCTGGCCCAGTTGGGCAAGCAACCAAACCACGACCGTCACATTCCAGCTGTTGCCTATCAAGCTCTTCCTCTCATCCTCATGCGCTTCACTTCCATGATGCTGCTTTGACATGCATTGCACTGTATAGTCCCGAGGAAACCCCATGATTGCTTCCCGCTCGCGAACGGACGGAATTCGACACCTGCCACTGCCTTCCTTCACCAGCAAGCGATGAGCATATTGGTATGGGGGAAAGCGGAACTTGTCCGCTTCCCATGATTCCTTCTCTTCTGGGCTGAGCTTTTCCAGCCCAGCTGGTCGCCGTCCTGGATGAGTCCTTGGCCTTGCCGTTGTAAAGGTAGGGAACGGCTCCTCCGAGACTTTCACGCAACCTGCTGTTAGGAAATCCTTGGGGTTGACCTCGGCGATGAGCTCGACTTCCTGAAAGGCCGCCATCCCCTGATCAACTTTAGGATGCATGCGAACCCCTGGTCCTGACCTCAACTCCCAGTCCAACCAGTATAGACGGGGTCGACGGGCCAGCGAAACACCACTGGCCTCTATCTTCACCGGGGTGTCCCCAAAGTCTCGCGACATGACTTCACGGTCCTTCCGGTCCATTGAGGCCACACTCTCTGCCAAGTACCTGACTTGCGCCCAAGGGAAATGGATCTTCAGCAGCTCCTTGATGCGTCGGACATGGCTGAAAAGACAGCTCCTGTGATCTCGCAGGGCACCCCGTCGCTCACTGTTCAACCCACTCACGCCTTGACAAGGTGGTCCAGCTCCCAGTAAAACTAACGATGCCTGAGAAAACTTCGCCGCCCAGCACCTGACCATCTCCTCGTCAACTGCTTCCACTCCTTCGATGAACTCTGTCGCCGGGAACTTGCTCTCGAGGACACGGCTTGCCTCCTTCTTCACTTCCACACTAATGTGACCCAAAACTGGGAAGCCGCAAGCATCAGCTGCCACTCCCAACGCTCCGATCCCATCGAACAGACCGATCGTTAGGACTGAGCACACGTCAGACGGCTCTGCAATGTCACCTCGAACAGTAGCTCGTGATGCCGCTTCCCCAAAACCTGTCAGACCAATGCTTCGAGTCAAGCCTCCACCAGTGGTAGAAGCATCACTGGCTGTAACCTCCGAGCTCACCTCTAACCTGAAGTCCATTTGCGCCAGAGGAACTAAAGCAACAAACCGTGCGATCTCCAGCCTCACCTCCGAAGGTATCTCTAGCTTGATCACCGGTGGGTAGTGCTTGAACTCCTTGATGAATCGCCACACTGCATTCAAAGACCCTAGGAGGGGCCTTCTGAACATGCTCATGTATACCAAGCCTCCAGCAACTACCTGGATCTGCTTCTGACTGCACCTCTTCTCCCCTAACAGGAGAATGGCAAGGTGGGCGTACTTGAGCACCTTGATAGGTTTGGGATAGGCGATTCCCCTCACTGCATCAATGATGGCACCTTGCACTTCGGCCTTCAACGATCGCGCAACTCCTTTCTTTGGATGGCGAGGAACTCCCCATCTTTCATACTCCGACCGGAGCGCCAGAATACTGGCACTTGGCTCCCCCCTTAGGAGCTCGGCGGTGCGCTTGTCCATCTTCTCCAGCGAGTCGAAGTTATCTAAATATACCCTATGCAACGTGGTAGCAGAAGAGAAAGGTCGATCCTTTCGCACCTCTTGTTCTGGCTTGAGCCCCCCCCCGACTTGTTCCCCAGCTCGCCTCACCATGGCCCTGTGGACATGTTGGGCCAAGCTCACGCTGTTCTTAAAGCCCATCGGTAGCACTTGTGAAGCTAAGTAGTAGGGGCCATCATCATCCGGCCACATCTCACGTGGGATGGGCTTGTTGAAACCAAGGAAGCTTGACCACTCACGAGGCACCTGGAAAATATAAAAGAAACAGCGCACATCCTCAGAGGATATCACTAAATCTTCACAGGGCATCAATTGCAGGGGGCTCATAGTAGCCCAAGTAGGGAGAGTGGCTACGTCGCCTTCGATGCCACGGCATACCAAGTTGGCTGGCCGAAGGTCCATGATCAGACGGTGAATCGGGTGACCTTCATGCTCCTCCCCTTTCGCAACTCCAAATATACGTTTAGGAGGGGGCGTCCGTCAACATGATGGAGGTCCTTCTCTTTCAACGGGATACACACTCCCTTCCCCAACAAACCCTCACAGACTCGCGGCCACGCCTCATCACTGATCATGATTCGCGGCGGCTTCATGGGCTTTTGCAACTCCTCAGGCAGAACGTATGAGTTGAAGTTCAACACGTAATGACGACACCCCAGATCCACCACTTCAGCCAAGGGGACCGAAGCGATCTCCGAGGGCATTGCTGGTGCGAGGTTTTCCCAGGTGGTATACTGCGCGCAAAGAACCTCCTCCCCACAGTAGTCGATGGTCTTTACCTGAAGAAAGTCATGCCATGTAGTCTCCTCAAACCTTTCTTCCCACTCCAAAACTGCCCTCGTCTGACCTTCCAAGAACCTCAGGACACCGACCTGCAGTGGGATCGGGGGAAACTTGTTCTCCAGTTCAACCCCGTACAGACTATTCAAAGACATGCACATGCCCCTCATCACAATAGAGGCTTCTTGAGAGATCTGCAACACCTCCCTGAGCACCCCCATCTCAGTGGGTAACGGAAATACGTCACCCGTGGGCTGGGTCGTGCACTGCAAAGGCAAATCGGCAAATCAATCCTGGAGCTTGCTTGAACTAAGATGGAGGAAACCCAAGGAAAAACATGATACAACTCCTCACCCCCTCTCGGCGGCCTCGTGCACACTTTTTGCAAGGTTGGGACATGCTCTAAGGCGTCAACACTTGCGTCCTCGGCCAGGGCAACCCCCTTTAAATGGCGCCTCTTGGCCTCTGTACCCAGGGTGGTCGAAGCTGTCGAAGATCCAACCACACTGCCACTGGAAAAAACGGTTCGACTCTCCTCAAATGGTCGATCCTTGTCATACGGCGAACTCTCTGCAGGATCATCATGCGGCCTCATGCCTCCTGCTTCTTCTGTTCCTTCTCTTTGCCTTTTTTGCCCTTTCCTTTGCCCTCTTTGTGCTTTCCCTTCTCCTGATGCCATGGCGCGTCTCGCCAGCTGCTTGACCAATCTCCTTTGCTCTTCCCCTTGCTTGCCTCCGCTCGAGTGCGGTTCTCTTCCTTGGACTCCTTGATAGCCTCCCGGGCTTCCGTCCTGCTTGAAATGATGGGCTTTTCCAAGGGGACTAACTCGATCTTCTGTGACACTGACCAGCTGGCGCCCTGCGAAGTCATCTCTATGGCCTTCAGCCGTTGCATTAGGCCATCTGCGGCCTCTGCTATCCGAGCTTGCATCAACAGATCCAGGCACCAGCTCAAGGTCAATGCTTCGCGAGACTGACCGCCTGTCAAGCGGGTGCTCAGGACCTGCCTGAAATACTGGCAACAGATGGGCTGAAGAGGCCCTTCGGCCTGGTCCCAGATCCCTCCTGTGGAGCTGAGGAGATTGTTGGCCATCTCCTTGCATCCTGCCGTAGTCAGTGCACCCGGGGCCATGCGGCCGATCTTCCTTACCTTTTGAGTCTCCTCGAAAAGCTCGCCGCTCTCTTCCTCGGATGAGCCACTGCTGCTCCCTGTTGATGAGGTCTCGGACGAACTCTTCTTCTTTTTCTTCAGCCTCCTGGAAGCCTTGGCTGCTATCTTTTTCCTCACCTTGGGATCGGCTCCACTGGAGGTTGCTTAGGAGGCGGGCCTCCCCTGTCTCCAGGCGGAGATCTGGATGGTGTTCTTGGTGGCCTGACGGATGGCTTTGCCTTTTTCTCCTTCCCTTTCTCGGCCTGCTCCTTCTTCTTGTCTTTGTCCTCCTTTGTGGGCCTTGACCTTCTCGATGAACTTCTCCTCCTTCTGCGATGTGATCTTCTGCTCCTCGACTTGTCTCGCTTCCTCGCGCTCCTGCTCCTTCTCCTGGGAGTCTTGTCCTCTTTGAGCTGCTTTGATCCACTCGAGCACTTACCTTCCTCTACAGGCGAACCTACTTCCTCCACACCGGGAGTTTCTTTAGGGCTGTTGGGCTTGTCTCCTTCCTTCTTCGGGGCTATCCAACTCTTGTCCGGCCGATCTGCCTCTTGCTCTTTACTCCCCTTTGTGGGAGTTTCTCCTCGGACCACGGGACTCGCGGACTTGGAAGCCGCTGTAGCAGTCGCTGCCGCGCGTGCTTTCTCCGCCTCTTCAAGCCTGTCAAGTTCCTCCTGAACAATTCCGGTCCAGATGCGGATGTTGCTGATGCCCCAGCCGCGCAGTCCCAAAGGCAGCGAATCAACTGTCGTCCACCAGCGAGTACGCACTCGACAAAAAGTGCACACCTGATCGGCCTCTCCGCACCGTATCCCGCACTGCGTGCACGGGTACATCCACGGCTGAGAGCCCAAACCCTTCGGGAGAGAAAGGAATCCACCTAGTTCGTCTTAAAACCCGGGGTCGTAAGTTCATATAATATATAGTCTACTATGTGATAATGGTAGCGATATTATTCGTATTGCAGCTGGCCACTTGGGCAACCCTAACGATTACCACCAACCAGGCCATGCACCATGCATCCTTCAACAGCACCACGTCCCTTGTGCCCCGCCCGCAGCCAAGAAGCGAGTTGAAGCAGGGAGAGCATCATACCGATAACGTTGGGACCCCACACTGGCACTTTCCCGGTTCGCACACCCACAGTAAACCAGCAAGAGCCTGAGTCAACCACGGATCTGGACATCTGGTCTGCCGATGTCAAGAGCAAATATCAAACCAAATTAGAGAATTACAGTAAACGTTCAAACCGCTGGATGATGCCCTGACAAGTAAAGCTCCCTCTCTGTCTCCCTGTCTGAGGTGCTGTTCAAAAATCCCAAGAAGCTCTGCATGACAGGTAGGGTCCTCGCAGTCATGAGCATGGTTGTATTAAGAGCTGCAGAAACAAATGCACCGACAAAAACAACAAACTTTGACAAACAAAAACCCAGCTGCAACCTATTCACAAAGCCCTACGGTACTTTATTGGAAGGCTTAGCATGTAGTTGGTATAGTTTCCGACACTTTGTGTTGAAGAAGTGTTGAACTCACGATTCATGAACCTGTCTGTTGTGACCTGCTGACAATTAGCTACGTGTTCCAGTTTGGTCACACATTTCTGACTTCGGCTGGGATGAGATTATTGAAATGCATATTTCTGCAAAGGTGACTGGCACAAGCTAAGCAGTGGAGGGGAAGTCAATCCCCTGCATCCCTTTCTTTGTGGTTTCGGATGATGCCAGAGACGTTAGAGAACATGTTAAAGTGGAGCAATCAGAAAGTCCACAACTTTCTGCCCACAGATGCCCACAGCCCCTAAAACTGTGAGGCAAGAATCTCGGAGGACTTGGTCTTCAGCACCTCTTTCATACTGGACAAAGGCGCTCCGTACCTTGGATGCACCATGATGAGAATGCACCTCGTCACCTCGTCCGGTGGATCTTTTGGGAACAGTGACAATTTGCACTTCTAGAGATGGTGATGAAGCTCAATCTAAAATCAAAATCTGACTCCGACTCGAGCAATTACAAAAAAAAAGTAGTATGATGTACAAGTAGTATGTAACTATATTGAACTTAAACGTACATCCAAATTGATGGGGATTGTCGTATTATCATTCCAGATGTTGACATCCAAACGCCTTACTCAGCTCAGGAACATGATGATTCCCACCAGCATCCCGAGGACGCCAACGTCAGCCGCGCTTTCCAAAGCTGCAAAGGCAAAGATGGTTGCCGAGAGCAAAACTGCCAGCAGTGTGCCAATTGCCTCACATCGAATGCGGTACTACCACTGAGCGCTGGACGACGCTGGACGTGTTCATACAATTTTCATGGGCGTTCGATTCATGCGTTCGTTGGAATGTGCCCAGGTGCAGCGGTGCGATCCCAATTGATCGCATGTTGCTCCTTGCGCGCGAACCACCAACATGCGGAGGTGCTGAAGATGGCCACACCAACCTGAGGTTGTGAAGCTTCGCTTCACAGAGTCCAAAGTAGACCAATCCAACAGCTTCACAAGTCATGACCTTGATGAACGTAATGACACGTACTGACTCCGTGAAACATGCAGCTGGGGGAACGTAGAGAAAACCGAGTTCGAGAATCTCTGAATTTTCTCTTCCATGTCAAACTTCAGAGATTGCTTTCTGTCCCTCGCTGAGAAGGGCCAAAATGGGCACTTCGGAACTGGCAGAGCATCCGGCTGAGTTACTCCATAAGCGTTGCACGGCACAACCGGTGGGACTGGCAGGAAGAGGCCATAGGCCAGCCTTGTTCCACCAAACCACACGGGAAACCCAACTACTGGACATAAATGTACACCATACCAAACATATCCAAACGTGGTTGATTGTGTAAATGGTTACGATAAACATGTCCTTCACTGTTTGCTAGCAGTTGAACAGTGTGGCCAAAGACAAACAAACTCTTACTGTATGTTGATGTTGCCAAATCAATACTGGGATACATGATGATACATTGACATTATTGGAAGCCTCACTCGCTTCAAAAAGCAAGCTTGTTGCCAAACTGTTGCTTTACAGTTTCTTGAAATCCTTATTTCACAATGCTTGAAACAAATATATATATATATGTATAATTGAAATTACACTCACAAATCCAAACTTTCCCGGAGTTTCCTGCATCACGTGGTCTACCAGGGCTGTGCTGACAGACTCAAGATTCCTGCGTGCTTATCTCATTGTCTGCTCTCTTCTGCAGCTGAGTGGCTGAGTCATGCAGTTCAGGTAGAAGCAAAGCAAGTTGATGGGATTCACATATCCTGTCCACAACTGAAGTGATCAAGTGCCACGCATCTGTTAAGTGAAACAGGTGGCACAAAGAAATCGCCCTCATTACTTCAATCTCCCCTCGACCAAAAAGTGCTAGCGGAGCATTAAAATGTCCCGAACAGTGAATCTTCCAAGGTCACCATGATCCAGCACAATAGAACCCGATTGGTTGGAACAGCTGGGTGATCCTTCTATCAAATGGTAAATTCTTCTTCAAAACAGGACAAGCTTCTCACTTTTGCTGGCGTGCCGCACACATCGATTGCCCTTGGTGCCGTTGCAGGTCACGGATGAACAACCGAACTTGGAGAAGCACGCTGCTGGTGGATCTAGCATTGCTTGGCTGATTTCACCAAGCACACAGAGAGAAGGCTGGAAGCCATAGACATTTTAAAGTGGAAAGGGATACTATATATAAGTCCAAGAAGGACCCTCGAAAACGGGATTGCTTGCATCGAAAACTGGCAACAGCTTTGGTACTGTGCTATCATGCTTTCAAGGTTTGTGATCGCTGGCTGCTTCATTTGGCGTTTCATCAATTGCTATGCCCCCGTGGTTCCGCGGCTCGAATTTGCCAGAGGCCCTCTCTCTAAACCAAGAGGCTGTGACAAGGGGGCCGTCATGAAAAAGACTGCGAAACAGATCGCCACAGTGTCGAGGATGAAATCTGCGGCCATGGCTATGAGCGGTTAACGCTTCGGAGGCAGCTAACAAACGTTCATGAATCAAGGAGCCGTGAAGGCTTCTGCAGTCACCTCATGTGCGAGCTGCCTTTTCTTCCTCATTCAATGATGGACATCATTGTCTCTTGAGGCTAGTCAATCTTCTGGCCAAACAGCTGCAAGAGCACCAGCAGAATCCTTCACGGTCCGCCAAAAGAGCATTCTTTGGTATCGTTTTTAGGTCCGTTGCTGGTCTGCAGTCTCCGCTTTGCGTCGGTTCCTACTGTGTGCACCCATGCTTTGAAGCTGTGTGAGTCTTTGACAAGTGGGCAGCAGTTCAGATTGATCCAGCCTGATTGAGACCATCTTCACTAAAGCCCGAGAAGCGCACGGATGGCACCTGGCATGGCGAGCTGGGCAAGTCGAAGTGATCGCCCTTCCTTTCGGTTCAGGCGTCGCACGCTCCATTCAAAGCCTGGAAACTGCAATAGATTCGCTGCTCTGAAACATGAACCTGCTAGGTTCCAAGTGGGAAACATACATGCTAAGCCGCGCAGAGGCCGCACTTTGTGGTCACCTTTCACAATATTTCTACCCTAGGATTCGAACCGCCATTACTGAACCAGTGTGTCACTAAGGATTTTACACGACAGCAGCAGGTCAACCCCTCTTTTAATGGTCTTGGAAGGCTAAATGTTTCGCTATTTGGTTGGAAGAAAGTTGGTGGTGAATTCAACAGGCTTGAATTCACCAGGCTTGCAGTGCTTGCAGTGCAACCGCACACATCCGCACACCAAAAAAAGGGCCAATGCCTTTCGGACGCATTCGCACAATGTCCGGTGCCTCCTTGAGCTTGTAATGCCCTGACAGAGTCACTCGAAGGTCCTTGGCACATTGGAGAAACTGTCGTCAATGAGCGTTCCAAAACGACCGCAAAAGGCAAAAAACCTCAAATCATATCAGCGTTCCAAAGGTGCTTGCCTAGGCGACCAAACATTGCTTGAATGTGGATACAGTGCCTAGATCCTAGTACTGGACAGTACCCCGCCGAACAATCTCCTGATCAGTCAAAGAGCCTATTTCGTCCGCAGTGGGTCATTGTTACATGACTGCATTGTTTGTGGTCCTATGAATTCGCCCCTTCTGATCCTACAAGAATGTATATTTGAGCACTACAGACTACAGGTATCCACAGCGCGCTTCAGGTATCCACAAGCAGATCTTCAGATAATTGAATACTCTGGCTGCCACAGGCACCTGCCGCCGGACTGAGGAACGTCGTGCCTCGGAGTGCTTTCCGTCTTGGTCCACGCTAATTGCAGGACTTGTGATGATTGATTGATTGTGTGGCTGAGAGTCAACTCCAAACCCCTAACCATCCCCTAACCATGGTAGTGTGGCCCTATGTGGCCACAGCGGAGGAGATCCTGTTCACTGATTCACTTGAATGGTATCTCAACCAGTGCTCCCGTGGTTTTGACCCACATACTGTATGGCTGCCACATGGGTCTTTGCATGGTCTGGCTAATCTTGAATCCCCACAGCCGGCAACTGTGAAAGAACATTAAAAAGGCCCTGTCTCGAGCTTCGGGGGGGCCCTACAAACAGGAGACTCCAGTGGTTGACCACCTGCAACATGTTCATTGGTTTGTTGGAGGCTGTGGGTTTTTTTTTCTATGCGATAATGGGAACCAGAACGGGAATGCTGCTCGATGACCCCAAAGGGCCAGTGGTTCAAGACCCAGAAGCCGTGGAAGAGAACGTGCCCGTTTTCAAGGAGATTGACTCCTGGAGCTTTCAGGATCAGTCCATTTAGATTCGTTACTAGCGTCCCTGCTACTAGTAGCGATGCCCGGGTTCCTAGTACCGATGCTAGGAGCTACTAGCAGTAGCTTCTTGTTCCTAATATATATATATATATATATACATATTAGTATAGAGGTCAGATGTGAATCCTTTGACTGACAAAGTGGGCTGCGATGGTGTCCCGTCCTCGCTATACTAGACTAGGAACATCCAGGAACAACACTTTTGATGCAAACGCATACCTGACGATTCACCCATCATCTGTTACTTGTCAGGAAAATCACTGCACCAAAGTAAGGGTGCCTAAACTGGCCTGTGTCATCATGGCCTCATGTTACCGGACAGTAACCTACCTCCTCCCCTTCTCCGAAGCCCTCTCGAAAATGGTTTCAAACTCAAAAGCAAGTATGCTAATAAGTGTGTACATGATTATATATGTACAGTATATGGCGTGAGAGATACGGAGGATTCTGACGAATGGATTGGCCTGAAAGGACTCGTAGAATTGCCAGAGCTCCAGCGAAAAGCGGCCATCAGTACTGCGAAAAGCATCGAAAAGCGGCTTCGAGGCAGCGAACGCCAAAGCTGCTCTCCAGCAAAAAGGCTTCCGCATCCGAGGTTGATATGAGGTTTCTGTTGGGGTTGTAGGCTGAGAGTGCATCTTGATACAGAACGGGTGACACTTCTACAGGGGATATTCACTTCTCTATCACTGATATCACCATCCAACACTCAGCAAAGAATCATGGTGAGGAACCGGCCGAGTGTATAGAGCCAAGTGCAAATCAGGCTGCATGCATGACTCTTCTAGATTCTAGAAAGTCTCTTTCTATGTGTGGAAACAAATTCTTAAGTTTTCATCAGCCAATCAAGGCGCGGGCAGCTGCTTACAAGGTAGATAATGGTCTGCAACTCGATGACTGATGTTCAAGAATTCACATTCAATTCGCTCCGGGTTTTCTCAAAATCTGGCCATTGTGCCTTTCCACTCAAAAGCCCCTTCCCCAACGCGACCACTTCGCAGCAGCCACACCTGGGCTGCAGCTCCAGGAGTGCCGAGGTCCAGCTACTCCGGCCTGGGGATTGCACGGAGTCACAAGGCATCAGTCAACATTCACAAATTCCATCGACTAAAGACATGCTAGCTAAAAGCTAGCAATGTCTGGCTTGTGTGTGCTCTTTTAATGCTTTTATGGAAGTTCCTGGGCATCCATATCTCTGGGATTAGCTCGAGTCCAAGACAGTAAAAGGAATGTAAAGGTACAATTAAGACCGGTTGGAATCCCTGCCCGCCCCAGATGGCCCTGCCAGCTGCTCCATGGCATCAGCGAACATGGATGGTAGGAAGCAATCTTGGATCTTGCTTGTTGAATGGTGCTGAATGAACGTTCAAATGGAGGCCACTAGGGGCTCCTGGCCTTACTACTGGAAGCTACTAGTAACAAAGGGCATCGCTACTACAAGGAGCATGAAGATCCAAATTGTTTCCCTCCAATCCGTTTAGGTCTAATAACGTTGTTCCCAACAGGAGTCCACCGAGGACTGATACCTCTGGCAACCGCTGTGTTTCCAAGATGCATCCTTAAAGGACGCCATGTATGCAGCCGTGAAGAATCAGTACTGTTGTCCCTTTGAGCTTCATCCCATGCTTGTCTTGCTAGTTAAGCCTTGCGGGAAAGCTTTGAATACAAATGCGGTCGAGCGTCAAATGCAAATCTCCCTTAAAATAACGGCTGAATGGCTGAATATCACAAGCCGGGCTGCTCTTGAGTGCTGGTGCTGCTGCCCCATTCACAGCCAGCTGACAACCAAATCAAAGCACGTGGCATGTGAAGTACTTGTGTGATATGTGTATGTGTATATATATATATATGCATCCCTTGCATCTACAATCTTAACAGGGTATTGGAAGATCTGCTTCACCCGTTTACTATGCTTGTCTTCGTCTGAGACTTTTTGACCTCGCACAAAGCAAGCTCGACATGACCTCACGGCGGAATAGATAGACTTATAGACAGTGAGGTGGATTGATGATAGATGGAAAAAAAATGATACTGTAATCTAACATCATCTAACTGGATTATAATATACATATATACACGTAATCTTCACAGAAAGCATGTTGGCTTCCCGGTTGTGGCACAAGGCAATAGCAGCGACAGGCATCATCAGCGATCTCGTCGTGGCAAGAATGAAAGAAACTAGACTAAACACCCCAAGTATCAGTTAGATCCATCATTGGACCGAAGGTGGTGAGATGTTCACAAATGGCCAACCCAAAGAATGTTCTGGGCGCCAATCAACAAATTTCCAGGAACATGGATGAGTAAGGAAGCACTGCCTCTTGACATACTGCTTGCAATCTTTTCTTTTTGACCAAAAACTCTGGTTGTGGAGCTACTCTTGAGGCGAACGACTTCTTTGGAAGACTTTTTTGGAGTGTTCTTGGAAACATCGCATCAATTTCTGACTGGATGTTGTGCTCTTCTCGAATGAGATTCAACCCAAGTTGGGTGCCTCAGCGCAAGGAAGGGGCACTAGAACTTTGCTGAAGACCTTCTTGAGGAGGCGCCTGCAGTCTCCGATTTACCGTCACCGCACAGCAATTTTTCGCTGTTAGATGTACAAACGAACTCTTGAGGTGGCCATGGTTGGAGTCCCAGGGAGCCAGAAAGTATCTTTCCTTACGGCGGATTGATCTTCCAATAGCCTTGATCCACATCGTCAGGCATTGTTTTGAAAACGAGAAAGTTTCATCGGCAAGTTTGCTTGTACCCTTTATGGCCACAAGAAAGCCGGTGCCTCTGGAAGCTTGCATGCTTCGGTCATCTTCGGTCTAAAGTCTAACCATGCAGTGATTCTGCTGTCTGCTCTCTACGCTTTACAGCCCTCACAAACAAAACGTTCTAATCCGGCCATCATTCATCAGACCTGGAAGAGTGGAAAATTACAAGCCATATACTGTACATATTCCGATTGTTATGTTTTTGCCCGCTCCTACTTAATTAAGTAGGCACCTGCTTAATTGAGTAAGGGAGGAGTAAGCTACTAGGAGTTCGCTCCTAGCTAGGACGCGGGATCACTTCTTCAAGGAAGCTCCCCGCGCCTGAGGGCGAGGGGGGGAAGATTTTTTGGAAAACTTACTAAGCTCCAAGATATGTTCTGATGTAAAAAAATATTATATATAAATATAAATATATATATATATATGACAGTTGATTGGCTTTGTGGTTACAGAAGCAGGGCCGAGCAGCTCCTTTTACAAAGTTGACTCTCACTTCTTGCAAGTCGCTTCAGTCTTTCCCCTTCCAAACAGATGCCTTCCGACACCACAAGACAGTTGCGTTGGGGTCGTGCTCCGCTTGCTTGGAGGCTCCCAGCCTGCATACGATCTTGCTTGATAGACCCCAGGAGACAACAGGAGACAAGAGAAGAGCAAAGTTATCTCGTGATAGGCAACAAGTAAGCAAAATACAAAAAGGACAAAGTGCAGCAGTGGCAACCAAGTGAGGAATTGATTGCGGGACAGGACCATTTTCGCACAACAAGTGCAAGTTGTAATGAAGGGAGAAAAAATAAGAAAAAGAAAACAACCGAATACAAGAACAAAAGCAGCTGCAGCTGCTGTGAAGTCTGCAATGTTCAATGAGGAAATCGGGCAAGGATACTATACAAAAACACACTTGTTTTGTGTTTTAGCACTAATTGAGAAACCGAGCAGATTTGGTGCAGAATGAGAATAACTAAAATCATGTTGAAAACAGCCACCCAAACAGAAGACACAAAGGCAGAAACAGGTGAAGTTGTTCTGTGAGGCGACCAGTTCACGAGCGGGGAAACAACAGCATATCATATAACCCCTGGACCTTCACCCAATCCCCACCGAAAGCGAGCAACATCGAGGCAAATCAGTGAAACCGGCAGCATCATCTCAAGGCTCACAATGCAGTACGTCATCGCTTAGAACCCCAACCAAGTAAGAAACAAGTTGCTTCTGTTTCGGTGAATCATCCACTCACTCGCATCCAGGGTACGGCACTCCGACACGATGTGTCCGTCACGGAGGGCACACAGTGGGACGGTGGGAACCCAGCGATGACGGCGGGATGACCCGGTGGGGTGGGACCCGAGGGGTGGAATTATAAGCATCAGGATTATGTAGATGCTATTAGTAACAGGTGCCACGCTACTAGTAACAAGTGCATCGCTTCTAGTAACAAGTGCCTTACTAGTAGTAACAAGAAGCTACTAACCTTCACCCATCCACATTCCGCATTCCGGATACAATGTCTTCCAGTCCCCCACTCAAATGCGGTTCGAAAGCCTTACACACATGAGACGGCCATGGTATATATATATAATTCTACAATGTGCCTATATCGTGTTTTAGTGTGTTTTATAATGTTCTATATAGGATACTGCTTTGCATTCCCCAACACAACTGTGCTGCCATGAAAACTGGCTCACCAAACACCGCGTGGGCAACCGTGACGTTGGAGGCGTGTGCAAGCAAGTACCATACCCATTCCATGCGTTCAACACCTTCAGTTCTGTTGTATAATCATAGATTCTTGGTTCTTGCAAGATGCCATAATCCATCTTCCAGTTTCAAAACGCTTTCTACTATGAACTGCCAGGATGAGACAAGCCTCAACTCCTGCCGCGTCTGGCGGCTCTGAGCCTGTTGAAAGGTAGCGATTCTGAAAGCATCCGATTGGGATTTGAAGCGGAATTGAGGCATGGATATTGTTCGTGGGTCTCATTCCAATCTGGATCCTTGCAATCGAAACAGTCCAAAGTGCGAGCTGCTTTTGATGGCCTCCATAGACTTCATGCCTTTCATATGTCACATATTGTCACCTTCCGATTCCCTTAGATTCTCACAACATATCAGAAAATCCTTCCGTCTCCGCGGTCGAGCTCCGAAGGAAATCCGAATCACTCGGAAAAAGTGACCCGTTCGACCCCTGTCATTTTTTCTCCTCATGGCCCCAGCAGTTCTCTTGCCATCTTTCGGGCTACAGGATCACCTGGGCACCATTCAAAGATCTCAAATCAATTGCTAATTGCCAGCTCCAGGCTGATCCTACTACAAAAGAAATCGACTGGAAAATTGTATATTGCATCTTCATCTTCTTCTTCTTCTTCTTCTTCGCAACCTCATCTGTTTGGCTGCAAAAGTGCCGTTATGGGTTGTGAATAACACCTCAACTCTCATCAACCAAGTCTTCAGCCATGATAAGACCTTCTTTCTCCTCTTGCTTCTTGTTGCGAAAGCCATGATATTGAAGTCAATAACAGCCTGCTAATGCAAAAATAGACGAGCATTAGGGAGAGGGAGAGCCGTCGTACGAGTAGCAGGAGCAGTGGCATGGAGCTGCAATATTGCAGTCAAGTGCAGGTATTCTTGATCAATGCGCCACTGTGCAATGGGTAGTTGAAATCTAATTCATGTTTTCGGAAGCGACATTGAAAAGGTCCAAGTATCTCCCGAGCCTTATAAGCAGAAAACGCTGCCAGAAGAAGTCATTTGCAGCTGTGAGAGCTCTGATATCACGTGACATATCTTGACGTCGAAATGTTGAGCTATCCCAGTTCTCTACCTTCACCGGTCTTTTCGCGCTCTTGACTGCCGGCAAGGATCTGAGGTGATGCCAAAGAGGCACATCCTCTCCCAAACATCAAATCCCTTCATTCTTGGCTGTAAGAAATAGAGCTTTGGCATGATTTGGCTGTTGGTGATCACTGAACAGAACATCAATAATATAGCTTGTCACTTGTAAATAGATGTTCAACAAGTGGCTCCAAAGCTTCGACCGGAGACTGCTGAATTGTCTAAATCCCAACGTCCGCCCCTTCACCCGGCAAGGATCAAAGTGTAACTAAGTGAAGGAGTAAGCGGTTCAAGGCGGAAGCTAACAAAAACATACAAAAACTGTCAACAAAAGATTGGAGGAACCTTCAAAATGCATATACAAAATTGGTCCAATCTGCTTAGGCGTCATTTGTTGTTTTCCAGTTTCAGTGTCCAAGGATTGGAGTTGGTCCCGCTTGTGATGCTTCGGGGTCCTTGGCAGCCATCAATTCCGTCGCGAGGAGCTCCGTCTGGTTGGAGTGCTCCAGCTTCGCAAGCTCTTGCACCAGCTGCAACCTCACTGAATGCAACAAAGCCGGGTGAAGGCAGTGTGAAAGCCTCCCTCGTGACTCTTGACGGTGCAAAAAGCAAATCAACTTGTGACTTCGTCAACTGGCCAACATTCTCCTCGCATCTAGTCAGTGCTTCCTTTGAGTTCATCTTTGGTTTAAGGCAGATTAGGGATGATGAAACAATATGAAACAGCCAAAATCCGACAATCTGCTTGTCTAAAGTCTTTCACACAGTGGGAATACAGTATCTCAAAACTTGTATGAGGCATGGATCTTTTTCGGCCTCATAGCCTCAGCCAGTGCCTCTAGGCTAGAATGTTGCCACAGCTCGTCGCTGTCGGCCAAGATGCTGATCTAGCCCAAGTTCTTGCACTGGCTGCCTGCATCAACTCAACAAGGAGAGCATGGAGATCCCAAGAAAATACTAGAGCTAATGAAGCTAATGTAGACTGTAGATCAGGCAGGACCATGTAGGACCATCTCAGTCAATGAAACCTGGTTGCATCCTAGCCATGTCTCAGCACTCCTCCGGCCTTTGCAGCTCAAAGCATGCTAAGGGGAAGTCCTGCGGCCTCTGTCCACATCCAGGTGACCTCAACTCACACAAGAGAAAAAAAGCCAAGAAACGGTGTTGGGAAGGTGAAGAATGATGGGTTCCAGCAGCAGGCAAGTGCTTGTCATACACGACAAAGATCGTCACATACAGCGTATGTGTAAGATACATATGTGAGGAAGGGCTTGCAGTCGAGCAGGTGAAAGGCATGGGGCTGCAACTGTGTAAGCTGGATGAATAAAGAGCTGAGTGAAGATGCTTTTCAGTGTGTATACAACACAAGCGTTCCAAAGACTCTGGGATGTGTTTGGCTGATTGAAAGCCCAGCTGACTATGAGCCACAGCACTACATAAGTAGCAGGCAGAAATTCACAAGAACAACTTGCAAACACCGTGTATTCTGAGAGCATTCCAAACAACCAATCCTGCTTGGCTCGAATTTGCGGTAGGTAAAACATCCCAGGCACCCATAGGCCGGAACCGGTGGAGTCATGAGCGTGACCAGATTCGGGTAGACGATGTCCTACCGGCCCGGTGTACGATCTGAAATCAGGTCCGGCAGTCCTCTCTCCGGTCCGACACTGAGTACACAAGCCGCCAACACAGAGCATCTCTCCGGGTCTTTAGACCAAATGGCCTAGTAGCGATGGCCTTCACCCTGCCAAAGAAACTTGATGCAAGGTCATACAATAGAATCCGAACGTACGCCTAACACCAAGCTTTGCTGGACAACTTATTTGACTTCATACATGGACTCCATGGCACTCTTCATGCTCTCCTGTGAGCAGGATGCAGGCCATTCGAAGCGACCCTCCATGAACATGGGGCAGCCACTAGCCTGATGGCCTGGTCAAAAGCCATCAGCTCAGCAGCTTGGCAGGAGCGAGTCTTGACCCTTTCAGAATCTTCTTTTTCTACTATGAACAATGTGTGGAGAAAAGCACAAATTGAAAATTACCTCACCGCTGCATTGGAACTTGCTTTGTTTCATGGTGCTGGAGCTCCCAAGGCTTTGTGTCTTTGCACTGCTGTCCACTTTGACTCCGTTGAAGGGACCCTGATGGCAGCCCAAACGGGGCAAGCAAGGAAAGGCGTGCTTTCTGAACTGTAAAATTCAGTTTATCAACTTGCACCTCCCAGCTTTGGTTGACTACAATTTACTGGTGTATTGACCTACTTGAGCCCTCACACAAGTACGTGTCTGAGTGTATGTCTCCACCCACTCGACCTCCTGGTGCTGTTGCCCCCAATTGCGGCCATTGGCGCTTCCTTGTCAAGCCGAAATGATGGGTTGATGTATGCTGATGTCTTGCAGAGATGATCCTTCAGGCGCCGCATAATTATACATGTACGCGTGTACAGTTTATATGTACACGGCAGTGTGCATCCAACAAATGCCACTGAACAACCCGACATGGGAAGAACGCAAAATACCCCGCTTGGGCTGCACCCACTCACTCAGATCACCCACTTCAGATCGGTTGAGTCCATATCCTACCGACTTGTGAAGCTGCCAAAGCCTTCAGAAGAGCAGGACTGACATTTGCTACAAGCGGCATTTCCCGCACCATGTCTTGGTTGAAAAGGAAGGCATTGCCTCAGCATCCGAGTCGGTTCTCGCAACGGCTGTTCGGACATGTTTGGACAGCACTTCTAGGAAGCGGTCGATGCAAAGAAAGGCCCCCCCTCCACAGGTAGCTTGCACCTACAGGGCATGAGCCAATCAATTCAAGGGCATTGGTGTGGATGAGATACCCTCCGGAAGTATGCAAAGCTCAACCATCAGTAACAAGGACTTCGAAAACAAGGAGAGGGATCGAAGTAACTATTGGCTTGGATATGAATTTCAGAATGCTTTTATGTAAGTGTTATTGTGCTTGTCCAAGCAATCCGAGCAAGTACGTAGTTGCATGTGTACGGTGCATGCTCACAAAATCCAATCATGCAAAAGCAAAAGCCAGTCACGGACCCCAACCCCAAATGCCTTGAGGAAAAAGCCACGGCAGGATTTCATTCTTCCATACTCTGAGACCCAACGTGCTGAAAGCTGTTGGAGGTGCGAAAGAAAAATATCTGAGGTCTCTTGAGGAAATACTTGCAAATAACGAACATCGAGGCATGTAATATGTAATACGTGTCTAATAAAGACATGCTAATCTTCAAAACATTCACAAATCCCTTCGCCAAGCTAAACGCAACCATCGCCACGACTTCCACGTGTTCATCTCCCAAGCCAAACGCAACAAACGCAAAACGCCACGACTTTCACATTTGGGAGTAGTAACCATACCTGAAGCCAAGTCCGAGAGGTGATCCTTTCGGATGGTTCTCTCACTCATTTGGCCGCGTGGCCAAACATCAGCAGCAAGGGACCGCCTGCAGCATGCTGCTGCTCTTGACGCCCCTGCAAGTTTCAGTACGGCTTCAGATCAAAACCTCAAAGGACTGTCTTGCACTGTCTTGCCGCATGTGCGGTCCCAATATGTCCCAATTGATACTGAGTGATATGCAAGGTGTTGGGACGTGATCACTTGGGAGCTTCTGAGCATGAAAAAGCTCCAGCTTAAACATGCTTAGAGAGTCGATGAGTCGATGAGTCCTGACATGATTCATCGCACCGGGTCTAACAGTCTGCCTCACGCAGAATGGCAAGGTGCGTGGCAATGCTGAGACGCAGCTTGGAAGTGAGCAACAAGTGATCAAACTCCACGTTGACAAGCCAATCCTCATCAAAGCTGCTTGTGCTGCTTGTGAATGTTGTAAGGCAAAAACGAATCTAGCCTGGGATGAATGGGTCAACAACAATAACTCTGCAGGGCAGGTAGCTCAGTACAAACACCATGTTCTCATCCAGCTTTGACAAGTCCATTAAACCTCTTCGTCTTGAAATTAGCTCGTGAGATGAGCATGAATGAGTTTGAACACATCTTCATTGGTTGAGACAAAGGAACTGTAGACACTTGGTGTGGTTTCAAACCTGTATCCGTGTCCAAGCAATTCCCAAGTCCACTGCCTACCAAACCACACCAAGTTGGTCGGTTTCAAGCTCTCAATCAGCAAATCAATACCGTCCACAGTCCACATCGGCTTTTTTCGCCTCTCCTCTTCCTCCGCTCTACCCCTTTGACAAACTTGGACAGAACTCCGTAACTTCACCCCGTGATGTGGGCGGTACAATATGAATAGAAAGCAGGTTGGTGAGCTGTTGCTTGTGGTGTCAAAAGAGCCTAGAATGGCAGCATAGCCTGGCTGCACGGTTCCTTTCAATCTAAACAAACCCAAACGTACTTGTTTTGCCCCGTGTTTCAAAGAGAGGTCTGGCAATCTCCTTTGGACACACATGCCATGCGTCTTCATCTCTAATGACTCTAATGGTTCCCAGAATTGTAGTGACCCTTCGGAAATCCGGATTTGACACAGTGTTCTTATTCAGCCCAAGGGCATATTTGTCCACGGTCGACTCCAGCCTCATCAAGCTGGGCTGGGCTTTTCTGCTGGCTTACGATCTATCCATCCTCTGGAGATTAAAACACCGGGACTATGAGATATTATGGGATATTGGTGGGCAGTCCGTGTTCAGGGAATTAATTTTCTGTTGGGGTGGATGTAGTTGAGAAAACTTGCTCACGCAAACGCACGCGCACACACACACACACTGTGAATAACACACAAAGCACACCAACAAAGGACAAAAGAAACACAACCTTCTAGTATACAAAAAGCCTAAATACTAGTAGAAACACAAATGTCTACGAGTGATTCTTTCATAATACTGTGCACTCTCTGAGAAATAATTCCTGTGGCAACAAGAACACGTCGTGGCAAGCATGATGCACCACACGAAGGCAAGAAAGGAAGAGGTAATGTCAACTGTGCTGGAAACAAGGTCAATGAAAAGAAACATGTCTCATACATAAACGTCATAAAGACAAACATATTTAGTTAGTAAAGAAATCAAATGTAAAACTTACATATATTATAAACATTTCAAGACGTTGATCTTCATTCATATGCTGTGCGGGGACTTGCAAGGTCTGGTCAGAACAGTGCAGTTGACAGTGGAGGTAAACTGGTCCCAGCCAAGACTCAAATGCGTCCATGCAGGCATAAGACCCACCATGTTCCTGGGAAAAAAGAATCTACCACACTCCACTTGCACATGGAGTTCTTTCGGCAAAAGAAAGTCCCTGGTTGCCAATCTTTGGACGCCTTCTTCAAATAGGGCAAGAACAAACAAACAACAAACTTACCGTTCGCTCCTGTGGTACAGCCAGCTACCATCCTCTGCAAGCGCAACAGGTAGAAAACATGGTAGAATCTCACTGAACACTGCCAAGCTGTCGGAGATTTTGTCACTGAAATGTTTTGACAGAAATATCTTTAGAGATCACAATGAGCCAACTACCGAAGCCAAGAATCTGGTGACTCGTATATATCATACATGAAAATATATGAGAATTGAGAATCTCAGTATTTCTAGCTGACCATAACTGACGAGCAATTCACATTACTTCCCTGGTGAGTGGCAAAAGCTCTTGCATTGCATCTACAACCAGTTCTCGAGGTACTTTGGATAAGATCCGTTATGTAAAAGTCACTTCACCGCATGTGCTGTGGATTCTCTTTGCTTGACTTGAAATCGAAAACTTTAGCACTGATGTTGTCGCTCACTCTTGCGGTCGAGACTTTCCCAGTCCTCACGGCTCAAAGTCTGATGTGGCACCTGTACCACAATGACGTCAGGTTCCTCCTCGAGCTGTGGAAACGACAATGCACAGGGCCTCTACGCACATTTGCACTCTACTCACCCCCCAGGTTCATGTGGAAGTTGACAATTTGGGGGCTTGCACTATTCATTGCGAGTGGGAGGTGCCAGAAACATCCATTTTTAACCTTATCAGTTTTTAGCCATGGTACAACCACAACCTCCACCTACATTTTTGATCTGGCTGCAACACACTTGGTCAATGAACCTCAACCTCCATCTGCCCACCTAGGCTCAAAGTAGGTGAATTTGCCCTCTGAACAAAGCGATCCGCAACCTGATCGCTTGTTCCCTCCAGAGCTCCATGGTCACCTCCCTGATGTTTTCATCTCCCTGGTATCTTCAGGGTCGCTCCAGTCATCTCCCTTTCCAGGGTTGCTCTAGTCATCTCCCTGGTGTCTCCAGGGTCCCTCTGCATCGTTCTGGCCATCGCCCTGGTCCTTGGTCGATGGTTGCTTATCGCTGAAGATGCTGTAGCCATCGCAGGTTTTAAACGCAGCCCTGCCCAGGCCGAGCGACGGAGACGGCAACAGTTGGTTGGTTGCTTTGAAGGTTGAACGCTTGTGCTCCGCTCCGGAAGCCACCCACAAAGCAATGAACAATGAAAGGATCACAAAGTATCTTATCTTGCAAAGGCGGCGAGCCACAAAGGCATTTCAAAATCAAAAATCAATTCTGTAACGTGTCAAGACTCGTGTGAATCAAAGCAGAATTTGGGAACAGGCTCACGGCTTGGAGATTGAAACGACTATATAAATACTATTTATATATTCGATCTTATTGAGACTTTAAAGCAGGGTCGACCTGCAACAGCAGGTCCCAATGTCCAAGGTTCCAATGCCTTACTTCTGACAAGAGGGCCAAATCGGCTGGCCTCGGCACAACGACCGGTTTGGGGAAGCTATAAAACAAAGAACAGTCCCAAATTAACCATGGTGTGGTGTTTGTTACGATGCCATTGTCCAGTTGGGGATGCCAATCTCGCCACTGCTTTCAGTGGAACTCAAACGGAATCACTGGTGAATGCCACCATGCAGCTTCCAGGTGGTCCAAGCAAAGCAGAAAATCTTTAGGCCTGGGCATCTGTAGTTCTCCAAGGGGTGTTGCGAACATTTGTGAACCGAATCGATGTATGAGAAGGGCCCGTGTGTGAGACAAAGAAAGACGCAGTCCGGCCCTTGGATCAATCTGTTTGATGTCAGCTTGGTGGGCAAATAGAAACTTTCGCTGTGGGCAAGTGGGAAGCACCATCTAGACAACCTAGTAGTGCATGCACAAAATATGCCAAATACAGCTATCAAATGCCAAGGGTTTGGGCGCATTCCGGCACATCCTAATCGCGTGATGTTCACGTGGCTGTGGACCCCATAGCACTCCATACATCTACAGTATATAGACTATATAGACAAAAGACAAAAACAAGTTTTCGCGCTCTGGACAATCCCTTGGAGGCACGTCGCAGAAGGTTTGGACGTGTCGCTGCCCACCTTGCCCTTCTGCTTGGACGGCTGGAGGATCCAGCCGCACATTCATCCTGTGTCGGTGTTCGAGCAATAAGTGCGATCCTGAAGCGAACTGAGACGAATCAGAACATATCTGGTGGAGAGTAGGCAAGGGAGCACCAAGTTCAGCACTCCTCTCGGGCGAGCCCCGTCTTCAATCAAGTCTCATGCGTGGTCCCGGCCTGAAGCTGCGACCTGGGCGGAGGTGAAAGTCTCGAAGCGGTGAGTCTCAGGCAGTGAAATTCGACAGACTCCGGATTCAGGTTTACGTCGTACAACTGTGGTGAGTGGCAACCAGACATCCGGTGTATGCCGAATGCCACTCTGTTCAATTTGCTCCAGATTCTGGCGTACAATAGGAGCAAGAAGCTACTAGGGGCTCCTGGCATTGCTACTAGGAGCAAGAAGCTAAGCTAGTAGGTTTAGTATATATATATATACTACACAAGTCCCCCTCATCGGCATGGAAGATGATCGGACCATGACGCCGGCATCTCAGGGAGTGGTACCCACCAACTCACCTGCCGCCTGCCTGTTGGCAAGGAAGGTGTCTCACAAAAGGGGACAACACGCAAAAAGTCTGTGGGTCTGACTTGTGGGCTTCTTTCAATATAGGCTGCCTTGACCCATTCATTTTGTCTTCACCAGACCAAGACCACACCCACAAAACCAAGGAATGGACCTGTGACTACACCGGACTGCGACTTCGGGGAGGGGCAACGGCTGCGACTTTTGTTGAAGTGCAATCTGCTTGGGCCTGGCATAGGTCCCAGCCATTGACTTCCAGGCAGCCCAGAAGCGAAGGGCATCACTACTATTAACAAGGGTAGCGCTACTAGTAGTATGTAACAAGAAGCTACTAGTAGCAATGCACTTGTTTGCAAAAAAGCATTGCTCGGCGCTCGGCTCTTACTTACATTCACAATGGGTTGCAAACGAACAATTCCAAGGACCCAGCTGATGCAAACAGGGCTCATCTCATCTTGGTTGCTTCCTCAGGATGACGAGAGCAAAACAATGTCATCATGGTTGGTTTGAAAACAAGGCTAAGGTTAACAGCATCCACAAGCCCTCACTTAATCCAACAGCCTCCCACAACATTTGCCCGCAGATCTTGGCACATATAAATGCTAAGTCCCCAGGCCCCAGTCATCGAATGCAACAGACTTGCTAGACCTGGGAGCACTCTTGGGCAACACCACGCAACAAAGCTTGCAGCCAATCCTGTTGTGTGGTAGCAATTGAAGATGCAAATTGCTCCAAATGAAATGGCTAGCACTACTAGCTGCGTCGAGCAGCTGTGCAGGAAGAGATGATATGGTTTTGAAAACAACAAATAGTAATTGCACGTCCAAGAGCCCACAAAAGAAAATATCAAAAGTTAGCACACCTTTCACAGGTGGCATTTCTGCCGGGTGGCGCGTGGAAATCACAGCCTCGATTTCCAGTGCCCCCAACCAGAAACGGAAGACCTAGACCTCGGGAGCTCCAAACCGAAGCGCCACACCAATCTCGCGGTCGGATCCTGAAGTGATCCTCAAATTCTTGTCCCGAAATGATTGACTCAGCTATATACAATCTCTCATGCAAACATTCCAAACAAAGGGGAGGTTCTGAAAAAGTGACGTGCAAATGCCTTGATTGCAAAAGGATAATCATTGATTGGACGAATTGATCCTCCCAATGCCCCGCATGGGAGCGCCTCCAATTTTCCAGGATCACGGAATCAAGAAATTCATGGGATACCCTAAGGGCAGTTCTTGAATCCCCTGACTTGAACATTTTGAAGCTGCCATTCCCCATCACCCACTGATCCATCGCCCTAAATGAAAGAAAGGTACTTGACGGTGCGTGGTTCAAACGGGCGGGCGAACTTGATGAAGTCGAGACACCCGGGTCTAGATCTGTTCAACCAACGCTGAGGAACATCACTTGAGGACCGGTCTGGCAGCTGCATGGCGGCATTCTGCAAAATCCGTTAGCCTGGGATCCGCTGGGGATACTGTAAGTTCCAGTGGTTTGCTCCTCATAAGTTCTTCAACTGAAGCCAGGCTCTTGAGGTGTCAAAGTATGTCAAAGGCTGTCTCTACCCGCTCCGGCTTCTTCTGTGCATCTATGCCCTTCTACATGTGACCAGGACCAGGTCTGGCCACAGCAACTACACCACACTGTGCCTGGCTCCACTGGAACAGGATGAAACGCTGAAGATATCACCATCTTCATCCAGCACCTCACAGAGACAAACCCCATGGCTTGGGGGTGAAATTCCAAGAGTTCAACAACCAGAAGCACGACTGATCTTGTTTCGCAGCCAAAATAAGTTCAAGTCTCTCTTCAATTTCGCCCGTGGCGTGCCTTGATCACGTTCTCAGACACAGCGCCAGCAGAGAGAAGTGACTGACAGGTTTGGATGCTGAGCTGGGCTGCTGTATATCAACGGGGAGGTCTTCTGAAAACCTTCGATCAGAATCATTCTGAGGCAAACACTGAATTGAGGCAAACACTTGCGCAAATGTATTGATTCACTGTCGACAGCCGGGAAGGCAGACGTCAAAGCCAGGGTCTGAATTGGAGCGCAACAAATATTGACATTGATCTAAGACTTGACACAGTGTAAATGCAATCCAGTCAGTTCTCTGACCCCAGACCCAGACGGACCCGGACCTCTCGTCTCAGCAGCGGCGACCCGCTCACGTGAGTGGCTCGAGTGCCTTGACACTGGATAAATCAAAATACCAGGGGCTGACCGTCTGATGCTAGAAACGATCCAACTCACACCCTGAGCCAATGTGAGTTAGCATTCGTTGCTTGAAACACAAGAAAACAAGAAAGTGTTGAGAAGCTTGAGTTGTTGCAATCATCACCCAACAGCATCTGTGGGAAAATCATGAAGCAGCTGGAAGTTGCCTAACCTGGAATTCAACATCACACCTGATGATGCCCAAGACGGCGGAACAGCCACAGAAGTATGTGCCCACCCACATGTGCCCCATTGCCAGGAAGGCGACAATAAGAACGCGTGGCATGGGACATGCTGCTCCTAAGGGCCACCGGCAGGGTTCTGTTCACAGCTTTACTGCTGGCTGTTTTGTTATGGATTATTGTTTGGCAAGAACAACTAATCAAGCTACAGCTATAGCGCCTGAAGATCCATTCCAGCTCTGTGCTGTCATGATTGGTCTTTGTTACACAACAATTGAAGAACCTGATGGTCCCTGCGAAAACCTGACAATGACAAGCTTTTGTCATGGTTGTGGTGAGTGTGCATGTGCGTGTAGGACTTGTCATGTTGACACCATTTCTGCGATCATCTATCACAATGGACCGTCTGAAATACAGTTTCAGATCAAACAAAAACTGCTCTTCTTTATTAATGGTCCTTTTTGTTCATACACCTCAAAGGATGCATCCTTGCAGTTAGCTATAATAGATGCTCTGATGGCTTGTAGCAATTGTAGCATGTTTGTGCAAGCTTGCACTTTGTTGAGTACAGGTATATAGATATGATTCGTCAAGTTTTCAACTTTCGTGTGTCATAGGACATGACTCTGCAGTGCTTCTGAGCGGCTTTTATGAACCTAGCCCTACTAACCTGGCTTCCAGAATGCAAAAAGGATCGGGTCGGCTCTTGTTGGCCCAGAAACGCTGGCCACACAAATGCATTTTGAGCAATTAGGTCTCCGACGCCATACGAGAGAAATGAAAGCCTGACATAGAACCGCGCGCAGAGTGGCTTTTTCTGCCATAGGTATGAAACCTGATGCTGTGTCTATGTGCATTATGACATGTTCAGGATGAGCTTTACATAGGCCTCTGTCTCTGTGCACAAGCTAAATACAATCTATGATGTTTGGGGGCCACCAGCTTGATGAATAGCTGTCAAACACCCAGATACCTAGTTCTTGGATCTTCTTGGCAGCCTTCAACCCTTCGCCTGGAACCGAAAATCGCGGGAAGCTTGCAGCTTTGATTGGCCATCAACTGAAGGCAAAAAGGCTTTGTCCAGACCTGTATCATCGTTCCCATGTATGGGAGACATGCGGCAACAAATCTGTAGCGCCTGTAGCTTGGACTGACTGAACTCTGGCCTGTTTTATATGGACTCTCAGTGCAGTATATATATATATATATGCGAACTTCTCAAGATGTACGTGATTGTGGAAGGAAAGCCTTGAGACCTGGAACCCGGAAACCGGTAGGTCCCAAATTCGGCCTCAGGATATCAGCTGGAAGAAAACCCCAAAATGGAATTCACTGAACGAATGGAAAATCGATATGATTGGCTGGCTTGCCTCTGGACACCCGAGCCTCTGCAGCAACTCTCAACTCGGACCGCAGTTGCTGGCAACAGTCCTGAAGGCTCTTCCTTCCCAGTCAGCTTTATGAGGTCTCTTTTCTTTGTCTAAACGTCACAACCCCAGCCGCTAGCCTATCTCAAGACGATTCTCCGGTTTTACCAGTTTGTCCTGGGTCCTCTGTCCCATTGTCATTCCCCATCCTCGTAGGATTGTACCTGTTCTTTCGCCAAGCGCAATGCCAAGAGAACCTGACCAGCAAAACACACATGTTGCATTCTTTTCCTTGCAGTCCATGATGACTTCTTGGCAATTTGCTCTAAGGACATGTCCGGTCACTCCAGTTGGCGGAGGACTACAAACCCTCACCAGCCGAGCTGCTGTTGAAGACTAAATTGGAACACATTCATATTCTTACATATTCCTCGGAAAAATATAGCAGCATGCAGTGCCAAATAAACATCCCTGCATGCACAAAAATTACAACTTGGTTGGGTGTCTGGTTAATCACACTCGGCAATGTCGCATCACGATGTTGCTCCTCCATCATCCATGGTCGTTGAACACGCAGGTGCCAGTTACGCTTCCAGTTGTGTTTCATGGCTCTAAGTGGCTAAGGAGAATCGGCTGATGAAAACAATGGAAACTCTTGAGCTGTTTCAGCAAAACGGCACCTTCTCTCTCTGTTCTTCAAGAGCTTTGGCTTCCCGAAGAATGTCCGTCTCAACCTCCGTGCGCCATGGACAGATCAACTCACACTCAGACTATGGTGACTACGTCTCAACACATACTTGTTACTAGTAGTAACAAGTGCCACGCCAGTAGTAACAAGTGCCTTACTAGTAGTAACAAGAAGTTAGTGCCTTACTAGTAGTAACAAGAAGCTATTAGTTAAACTTAAATTAATAGGTGTGTGAAGCACAACATTTGCGGGTGACAAATTGACAGCCATTTGGCAGTGCAGGTTTGTACGCGCAGCTCATCAGTTTGCATCTTGCCTTCTAAAATCCTTCTTGTGCATTGCTTGTTGATGGACAATGAGTATGCCTTGTCTTCAGTAACTGTCATTTTCACTGAACAATCAAGTTCAAGTTCATTGCGAGTCAAAGCGAAAGCATCATCAGCACCCTGAGTCACAAGCTCAAGAACTGGAGTCTGGCAAATTGTGTCAGGCAAAAGCAGAGGTTTCACTGAACCTGTCTACCTCTGCAAGCTGCAAAGCCTGTCTACCCTCTTGAGGGCTCGACATCATCCGCACCTGGGAGTCAAACAACTCACTATGTCTGTTGGATGTTTGATGATTTTCGCATTACCTCACGGATTTGGGCCAAGGAGAACTTGCTGTGTTTCATGGCTCGAATTCTTCTTTTCAGAGGTGTATATATATATATATGCTTTACTTACAGTAGCAGTCTCTTTGGATTTACAAAGTCAATCAAACCTTCCTGGCGAGGTCCCACCTGAAACCAACAAGGGTAAAAGTGGGCAAAGCTTTCTTCAGCAAAATCTGGAACTCAAAAAAAAAATTGACCGAAATCTGCGGGAGATTCATCGAATCCGTGCAAGAAACAGATTCTTCATTCATAGTATCCAAGCATTCACCGTCCGTCGAGGGCGTCTGAAGCACCAAAAGAAGACTGCTCTTTTTCTGCTAGGGCACCCTGCTGTCTTCTGCCGCCTAGTGCTTTTGCTTAATGTGCACATCATTGTGGGTAACGAAGGACACTTCGACGCATGAAACCCATGAAATACGCAAAGTTTCTTTTTATGGTAGTCAAAGGTATCTACAGTAGAAAGGAACACAGTGCTCAAGGCCAAATAAAGTATCTGCCTGAATTATTGAGGGTGAGATGTTGTGTTGTCTTCCACAAAGACTGCATTAGAGCCGCTCCGTGGTTGAAACCACGGGCCCCTCATTCTCCCACACAAAGCCACCAGCCTCCGCCATAAGCAGCTCTGCATGTAGCTCTAGAAGCCTGGCCGGGCATCCTTTCTGAAATACAAATAGATCCACAACTGACCATCCCAAACTATCCAGGTGAGTCTCCTCTCTCGTGAGTTCGGCCCACCAGGGATACTTCGATCCAAAATACCTGGAGTCTTGATGAGCTGATGCACCCCGCTTTGCAATGAAGTCACCACACTGTTTTAGCAGTGTCACTGTCATGCATCGTTATGCAGTAAAAATTGCCTAGTAGTCGTTCTCTTGCAGGAAAAAAAATTGTTCTTCTTACACAACCTGCCAGAAGAACACGTCACATCAGCCTTATTGGGAAACCAGTGATGCTGCGGCCTTGTCCGTTCGGCCTTGTACTGCCTTGCCTTCAATGAGGCCAGGATGACTCACTTTGGGCAGCCGCGAGGTCGATCGAGGCTTGCTTTTCTGCCTGCAGTGGGCAGTCAAGCCCTTGCGGTTGGCCAGTCAAGCCTGGGGTGTCAATGTCACACTGCACCGCAGCTCTAGACTCTAAGTGCCTCAGAGCGTCAGTCAAACATAACTCACTCGCCAAAGAATATGAGTCGAGAAGTAGAATTTGATAGAAGCTATTGACTATTGGTTCTTGGGGATTGTTTGAAAAATATTCAATGGCCTCGTGAGGTGGGTCAACTCAAAAAGGTTTCAAACAACTCCTTTCCCAACGTTTGTGCTTGTTGCATCACTGAACTTATAACTGCGAAAGCAAATATCATATTATCTACACTGAAGGAAAGTGTGGGAAATGCATGGAAATTCCACAAAATAGCACCATAGTAGGACCTGTTGGTTTTAGCACACCACAGTCTGTAATGAATCGGTCTCTCAGTTCTTCCCTTCGGGGCGCCGTGGCCTCATTGGCCAGCACCTGCTGCAAGGCCTCTTCGAGCTCTTCAGCGGAGGATGCCAGCCCTAGGATTCAACGGAGGTTTCGAACCGACCTTCCGGGGAAAAGTGCAAAAGTAATGAACAACAGACTTATGTTAGAAAGACCGATAAAAGCGTGAAAGTACTATTATGACTATCTCTTATTGTGCACCGTACGCGTTCTTTAGCAGCAATATTATATATATATATGTGTGTACATAGTTATACATAGTTACTGTATAATATATAATATTGTGAATTTCCAACCTTTCCAAACCATGTCCGAAGGAAGCTCTTTCTGCATCCGCAGACCTTAGGCACGAGGTCGTCAGGCGGCGTGGGAGGGCCTTGCATGGTCTTTTGAGCTGGCGGCACGAGGACGTGCACTCGCAGGCTGGTGAGGACACCGGCATTCGTTCAAGCAGAGGCGGCGGAAAACAGAAGGGGTCTGTTCTGCGTGAGGCGCGCTGTTTGCTAGTTGAGTTGCTTAGCGCAAGGTGCGCCGTTTGCAAGTTGTTGCTACCAACTGTGAATTCCACATTGGTAGCGGAGCATCCGCTCCTGCTCCAGCTGTCAGAGAACTGCAACGCTTGATCTTGTTGGCGTGACATCGAGTTGCACTTGAAACATTGTACATTGGCGTGTGAGGTCACAGCTTGTACATTGGTCGAGTTGACAAGTCGTTAGCAACATTGATACATTGAGTTGTGGTTTGGTGACATTGCTACATTGGACTTGGTGCTTGTGTTGAGCATTGATTACATTGGTTGCAGTGCAGTTGTGTTGACAGCTTCCCACCATGAGCGGTTCCAGGGAGGAAGGGGGTTCGACTGGATCCTCAGGAGGAGGCTTGAGCCATCTTCCATGGAATCAGGTGCCGCAATTCAAGCCTGGCGAGACAGACTTGACTGAATGGACGAAGAAGGTCGAGTTCCTGGCTCAGTTATGGCCACCCGGGCACTTGCAGCACCTGGCACCTCGCATAGCTCTTCAATGCGAGGGATCTGCCTTTCAGAGAGTGGCCCGCCTAGATCCCAAGGCATTGAGGGTCAACACCTTGGAAGGAGTGAAGGCCATCGTGGAAGCCCTCGGAGGCATCTGGGGGACATCGAACCTCGAAAGCAAGTTTGAGAGGTTCAAGCGAGCCATATATACGGGACAATCCAGCGGTCCGACGAGACCAATGAAAGCTACCTGGCCCGGCACGATCATCAATTTGAAGAATTGTTGGGTATGAATGTTGGCATTGACGAGTTTCGTGCTTACATCTTGCTGCGGAATTCCGCGTTGAGCTCCGAAGACAAGAAGAGGCTGATTGTTGAGTCCTCAGGATCTTTGGACTATTATAGAGATGTTGTGTCCAACCTCAAGTTGCTCGGCAGCAAGTTCTTCCAAGAGGTGCACGCTGGAAAGGTCGCTGGAGGTCGAACGAAGACCTACGAAGCCAATGCCCAGGAAACCATGGGAGGCGACTTCGTCCCAGAAGATGCAGCCCTTCAGGCGGAGGACCGGAATGAAGAGGGGCTGATTGAACAATTGGCCAACGAAGGGGACGAGGACGCTGCATTGATCCTGGAATATGAACAGTCGATGTTGGACGCCATCCAGGACGACGCAGACCTGGCCCTGTCAACCACAACCTATGCTGAAGCCACGAAGAGATTGTCCGATCGGTTCAAAAATCGTGGATTCTGGCCTTCAAGTGGGACAAAGGGCAAGTCCCGCGGCAAGGGCTGGGAGAAGGGCAAGAAAGGCTACTCGGGAAACCGAAACCCGGGGAATCGAAAGACACTACAGCAGGGGATCATTGGGAGCTCATGTCGCCTTTGCGGCCGCCGTGGACATTGGAAGGCCGAGTGCCCAGATCGTGGACGATCGTCGGAGACCAACACCGCCACGGCACCCACGCTGGTGACTTTGGAGGAAGGGATTGACGCCCTTCCGCTAGAGTTCCTTGAGCTTCCAGAAGAGCCCATTGCGCCTGCGCCTGTTTTGTCAAGTTTTTCGTGTTTTTTGGCACTATAGGGGGGAGTAATATCGGGAACAATGACGGGGAGGTCATTGAAAACCCTGATATTGGGGAAAGCCACCGCATGCATGAATTCAGGACTAGCTCATCCGAACCGCCTCTTGCAGAGATTTTGACAAGCTCAAGTGAATCAACATTGAGCCACAAGCCTGAGACCGATGCCAAGTCGCATCTTGCGACATCCAATTCGCTAGGTATAATCGATACCGGAGCCACCAAGACAGTCACAGGTATCTAGATGCCAATGCCATGTGAAATTCCGATTCGGAAATCACGGCACACTCGAAAGCCATCAAGCGCTAGTTATTCCAATCGGTAAGCTGAAGCTGAAAATAGCCATTGTTCCAGGTATGGCTCCGTTCCTGTTGTCGAACACATTGTTTAGAGCCGTCGGAGCCACGATCGACACTCGTCAGGGAATGCTGCACAGTTCCCTTTTTGAAACGATCTATCCCCATCCAGGTCAATTCACGAGGTTTGTACGCGTTAGACCTAAACGAACTGCTATAAGCCATGCCCTGACGCCTCGGCCGAAAGCCTTGCAGACACATTTTCCATGTGTCCGAGACGCAAAAGGAGCAAGCGGTTTGCAAGCCTCAAGAGTCGAAACGTGAAACAAAACAACAAACGTGAAGACAAACGACTGTCCAAAACCAGTGACACAGAAGCCATCCGTTCGCGAGTTCATCGATCGATTCGAAGAACATTCGAACAGGCCAGGCCACAGATCACCGTTTCGATCAACTCAGCACTCAAAGCATGCGAGGGTGGAAAATTCACTTCCGAAGTTCTCCTGTTCGAGCACGTGTGTGAACCCTCGACCGCCTGAGATCGTCGATCGCCATGCCACCAAAGACCGACACGCTTGCTGACCCGTGTTCAGCAGATCTCTCAGCAGGTAGCCGACGAGATGTCACTGACAGAGTTCCAACAGCTTCCCCAGCGACAACAGTTGGTGAAGTTCGGCAAGGCTCACACTGGCAAGAGCTTCGAACACCTGTGGGACCACGAACCTCAGTATGTACGTGAAGTGGTTCGTGAGCAAGTATCAGACAAGCCCGAAAGCAGAGCATCAGCAGTTGATCCACTACATCAACCGCCGCATCGAGGACATCGAGCATCAGGAGAAGTTCCACTTCCAACACATGGCACGACATCGGTCAAGCCAAAAGCCAAGGCCGGAGCGTCCAGTGCCCAGATGCCACTGTCACGTCGGGACCTCGACGACATTCAGGCGGACCAGAGCTGGGGAAGTCATCGACTGGCTAGACACCTTTGAGACATCCACAGGTTTCGTAACTCAAGACCAAGACAGCCTCAAACGAGAAACCAAGTTGCACCGTTTGGTTCAGGAGATCTCAAAGGAAGCAATGTCTGTGAAAGATCGTTGCCAGGGTTCGTCCGACGCCTGCCTGATTCACTTGGTGGAAGTATTTTGTCATGAAGACAGTGAACTCACCAAACAGGTACATAGCCTCAAGGGTAAAGGGAGATCTTAGCACTCCAGACGGTCGAAAAATCTTGATTGAAATCATGTTCAAGAATCGCCCCCGACATGTATGGCTCAGTCCAACATGCAGTCCATGGTGTGCTTGGAACAGATTCAATGAGCAAAGACCCGTTGATTTGTGCGAACATGTGCAACACGAAAGGGATTCTCATTTATATGAATTGGCATTAGGAATCGTGTTGCTGAGAATCACCAGAAGTCAGGGTACCCACCTCCATTGGGAACAACTCGACAATCTCTAATGTTCAAGACCCCCATGTTGCAGGAATTGTTCGAAGTCACACTCGAGGCCCATTTCGACATGCGCAATGCCGGAGATCTCAAGTGTCCAGAGACAGGTCTCCACATTCAAAAGGGCATGGCAGTTCGAACGACATCGATAGACACGCGTGACGCCCTTCACGGGCGCACGCGCCGTCGAAACCATGAGCGCCGAGCCATCGCTGGATCGATCGAAACGAAGGAAGGAAGAGTCTCATGCAGTTCGTTCACGGAAAGATACCCCCGAAAGTTTGCAAGAACAGTTGCAAAGTTGATCATTAGGGTAAAGCAAAAGGAGCATGTACCAGTTCTTGTCAGCCATGCAAGAGATCGTCCAGAGAGGCCAGAGGGTATGTCGAAGCGACCTCGCATCCATCCTCCTCCCAATTCTTCGAATGCTCGACAGCCTCCGACTCCACTGGAGGTTTTGAATGGAACAGTGAAACGCCGCTGCATTGACGGCAAGACCGCCGAGCAAGACATTCCTGCGAACCAATCCCGACAACAAAAACTCGAGACCATTATCATGGAGACGATCAAACCCATGCTAGGAAAGACCAACATTGACGATCAAACCATCATCCAACAGCTCCAAGAAGTGTTTCCCGAGAAGCAGATCAAACGAGTCGTGGCATGTAAAGGTTCCGATAGAACAATTGCCCCCCCTCAAGATCTTGTGAAGAATGAAGCTCCATTTCGAAAAGCCATTGTCGTAAGTAGAGCTGATGCCTCAATCCGTGTTGAGCAGGACTGGGAATTTTTGCAAGAATTGTCGAATCGGCAACTGATCAGGCCTGCACATGCTGCGAGAATCAATATCACCATGTTCGCTAGCAATCGAAGTTCCGACAACGAAAGGACTTCGAATGGCACTGCGCCTTCAATGCCAGAGACTGCAAGCGAGACTGTGAGTAGGGTGCAATCTGATGCATCACCGGGGAATTTGGAGGACTCCCCACAAGAAAAGTACTAAGCCACCAATATGTGTAACACAAAAAGTCAGCAGGTTGACCTTCGGAGTGAAAAACATGGTCCCAAATTCATGCAGCTGTCACCCGAACAGAAAACGTTCTTGATCAAACTGCACCAAAACCTGGGACATCCAAGTCACGCTCGCCTAAGCCAGGTCCTGCGAGAACAGAGACATGCACCATGCCTGAGCCAGGGAGTCCTAGACATGAAGTGTTCAACATGCATCAATGAACAACAACCCAGGGTACAGAGAACAGCAACCATCAAAGATGATCTCGATTTCAATGACCGAATACTACACGGCCTCAAATGGGACAACATACCGCTTCTACCACATGATCGACTATGGAACAAACTATCATGTAGCTTGTTCGTCACCAGGCCAAAACAGTCAAGCAGCGATTGAAGCGCTCGTGTCAGGGTGGTTCCAATGGGCTGGTGCTCCAATCGAAATTCACACGGATGCCGGAACAGAGTTCACATCTCGTGAATTCTCAAACATGCTGTCGCAGTTCAGCATCCGGTCCATCGTAGCAGCTCCCGGAGCACATTGGCAGATAGGCCTGCAGGTAGAACGTCATGGACACATCTTGCAAACCATGCTTCGTAAGTATGAGCAAGACTTCCCAATCGTGTCATATCAGGACCTCCAAGTTGCATTGGCGCAGTGCACATCATCCAAGAATGCACTGAGTCTCAAGTCCGGATACTCCCCAGATGTGTTGACATTTGGAAAGACACTCAGGGTCCCTGCATCCATCACGTCAGACTATAGTCTTCCCTCCCACCTGTTAGCGGAAGAAGATACTCAACAAGGGATTCAATTTAGAGAGAACCTAGCCAAGCGGTAAAGCCTTCCACCTGGCCGGTAATGATGCCAACCTTCGAAGAGCGATGCTGCATCGTACTCGACCGAATCGTGGAGCATATCGAGCAGGCGCATGGGCGATGATGTGGAGGCAAACGCCCTCCGCACGAGGTTGGGTTGGTCCTGCTAGGATCATTCAGCAAGAAGGCCAACACTGCATATGGTGCAATCACATGGGAAATTTGGTGAAGATATCCCCAGAACATGTTCGAGAAGTAAGTGCCTTAGAACAACTAGACATTCCACAAAGGCTCAATGCAATACCCGGAATAGAAGAAGAACACAAAACGAGACCTTCAGGCCAAACTGTATCCACACCAGTAGGGAATCCAGAAGATCAGAACACATCAATCGAAACCGAGATGGAAGCCAGAAACTCAGAATCGAGACCAGCAAGCAGTTCAGAAGAGCAGCCAGACCAAGAACCAATCGAAGAGATAGAATCCAGGTCAGGTGAAGACATGCCAAATCCTTCATCAAGCATTGCACCAGCTGAAAATCCGGTGCCAGAGGACACCGATGAAGAGCTCCTCTGCGATCACCTTTTTGTGTGTAGAAGACGAAACGTGTTTGGAAGACCAGACCACAGGATGGACATGGGAAACGACCATATCAGAGGACGACATTCAGGGTTGGAAAAAGAATCATCCCAACGAAGATTTCATTTTGATAGCGTCCAATGCAAAACGTGATCGATCAGAGGTAAAGCTTCATCAACTGTCAAAGGCAGAACAAGCTTTGTTCGATTCAGCAAAGGAAAAGGAAATTAAGAATTGGCTTGACACCGGAACGGTGAGCAAGATATTTCGCCATCAGCTGAATCCTGAACAAATCCTGCGATGCCGATGGATTTGCGTATGGAAATCATTGGAGGCCGAGCAAATCACCCACAATGAAACTCCAAGTCGACCAGGCCCGAAGACCCACAAAGCGAAAGCTCGATTAGTAGTGCTTGGTTTTCAGGACAGAGATAGTCCAACACTAGGAAAGCAATCAAAAGTGTTGCTAATACAACTCATAAGTTCTATGGGGTGGACCATCAAGAGCTTTGACATTCGTGCCGCATTCTTGCAAGGAAAAACACAAGAAAACAGAATCCTGGCCATTGAACCCGTTGAGGAACTCCGAAAGGCGATGAGCTTGAAACCAGGTCAAGTATGTAAATTAGAAAAGTCTGCACGCTGCAGACGGATTGATTGACGCACCATATCTATGGCATAAAGAACTTGATTGAACCCTCCAAGAATTGCACTTTGCCCCAGCACCATTCGATCCATGTGCATACATCCTGTACAAATCAGGAGAGAATACACCTTCAGGAGTGCTTGGGGTTCACGTCGACGACGGGTTGTGTGGGGGTGATGAGTACTTCGATCAACAGATCTCCAAGCTCGAGGCCAAGTTTCCTTTCGGCAGTAAGAAGACAGGCCAGTTCACATTTACAGGAGTCGACATATCCCAACAACCAGACCAAAGTATTGTTTTGTCTCAAAGCAAATATGTCAGCAAAATAGAGCCAATCCATATGAATGCCAACAGGCGAACATGCCTGACGGAACCTGTCACTTGCGAAGAGAAGCACAGCCTCCGAGCATTGATTGGCAGTCTTCAATACGCTGCAACCAACACACGCCCAGATCTTTCGAGCAGATTGAGCTATCTTCAAAGTAAAATTAATAGAGCAACTGTTCAAACCCTCCATGATGCAAATCGTGTGTTGCATGAAGCCAAAGATATAAGGACACTCAAATTCGAATCCAGCCGATCCCAATCAAAGACCTGAGGTTTTTGATGTTCTCAGATGCATCCTCTGCATCAGCCAAAAGTCCCGAAAGCCACACTGGGGTAATCATCATGGCAACCCATAAGAACATCAGTGACAATTACCAATGTGCTGTAAGTCCCTTATCGTGGGGTTGCCAAAAGATTCAGAAGGTAGTGACCAGTACCCTATCGGCAGAGACAACATCCCTCCAGACAAGCTTAGACCAGATGTCGTGGCTTCGGCTCTTTTGGGGGGTGGCTCCTGAACACGAACTTGAACTGGAAGCAACCACATAAGGTATTCCAAGAAAGCCATGCCCCGATTTCATCCACAACCCACTTAGCCCTTAGCCCAACAACTTCCCACATCAGTAGCAGTGACAGACTGCAAATCTCTTTTTGATCTAGAACGGCCCAGCCAAACTGCCAAGAGTTTAGGACACAACTCCAGGCCAGGGCAATCAAGGACATGTTAGCTGAAGGCGTGACACTGCGTTGGGTACACACGGGGGCTCAGCTGGTTGATGCATTAACGAAAGTTATGCAGAGTCATTTTCTCCGGCACACCCTACAGCAGGGTCGATACCAGCTTCATGCTGAACTTCAGGCAAAGAGCAGATCATCGAGCCCGAATGCAGTGGTTATCCACGGGTCATGCTTCCGAAGACCTTCTTGAAGAAGAAAAACAGAGTTTTTACACCCCAGGAAAATATCATAGAACAGATTTCTGTTTTGAGGGACACTTGACATGGAACACGGTAACCGGTGAATTCCTGGGGAAACACACGGCCACTTTCTGGCTGGTCATTGTCTGAGACAAAAGGACGGCAACTAACATGGAACGTCAAAGATAGGTCTATGTTAGGGGGTGGAAAATTAACATGGCAAAATCCTGGAGTGTGAGAGCCGCAAATACCATTAACATGAACCATGCCCAGTGCCAAAATTAACAGAGACATGGACAATTCCAGTCGGCCCTTTTTTATTCCCTGACTGATGGTTTGCATGCCACTGATGAGAAATGGTGCCTGTACAAATCTGCTTGCGCAGCCTTTGCACCACTTGCGTGCCATGGTAATTGCAGCCAACCAACACTACTATATGTTACATGCATATAGAGTAAATATGTATACAAGAACACTAGACTTGAGTCATTGAGGTTTTTATGGCTCAGTGTGATAAAGTGATACGACTCACTTGAGAAGCAAAACACCTCTCACCACCATGGTCCCATGCACGAGCTTCAAACATTCCTTGCATACGTGGCTCCATGCATGTGCTTCCTCCACAGGAGAGACGGGCTCTCTCAGAAATGGCTGAATTCATTCACACAGCATTGTAAAGCAAAAAAAAGCTACGGTAGATTCAGGCGCAGCAAACACCGTCATTGAATATACAGCTCAGTAGACCTACATAAGATAAGCTGCGTTGAGATAGTGTACTCCCCGGAAATGTCACTCCATGGTCTATGTTAACAATGCGTTGTTTCTTTCAATACAGTATTGGTACTGGCTGTCTGTCTTACAGAACTGAGTATTTACAAGCTGCATTGAGGTAGAGTACTCCCCAGAAATGTTAGCCCGTGTTCTATGTTAACGCCGTGTGTGTGTATGCGATTCTTCCAATACAGTAATGGTACAGTACTAGCTCCTCTTCTTGCAGTACAGCACAGCACTTGTGATTGTAGTCTAAAGTGGGCTACCTACTGTACTAAAAGTACACTGAGTGAACCAAAAAGGAAAAACACACCCTGGAACATTTTGTATAAAATCCTTTACTAAACTGCTAACAAACTAAAGCACCCAAAATGACTTTTTTGGCCTCAGAAAAGGGTCCCCCCACAAATGGCTTCAATTCCTCAAGATATGCAGCATTCAGGTAGAGTACTCTCCGGAAATGCCCCGGCGTGTTCTATGTTAAGGCTGTGGTGTTTCTGCCTTTATTGAGTACAGTATTGGCTACTGGCCAACAAGTGAAAGTCTAGTCAACAAAAACTTCAAAAATTGAACAGGTGAACATTTTGTATAAAATCCGTTACTAAACTGCACCCAAAAAATCACTGTTTGGTCATCAGAAAGGGGTCCCCCCACAAATGGCTTCAATCCTTCAAGATATGCAGCATTCAGGTAGGGTACTTTCCGGAAATGCCCCCGCGTGTTCTATGTTAAGGCTGTGGTGTTTCTGCCTTTATTGAGTGCAGTCATAGTACTGGCCACTGGCCAACAAGTGAAAGATCTTGTCAACAAAAAACTTCAAAATTGAATTGGTTAACATTTTCTATAACATCCTCTACTAAACATGCCTAAGAAATAGCGTTTTTGGCCTCAGAAAGGGGTCCCCCCACAAATGGCCTCAATCCTTCCAGAGACTGTATATTTGCATTGAGGCACAGCCAGCACTTCCAAAGAATGAGCTCCTTGTGTTCTACGTTAACGTGTGCTTGTGTGTTTCTTGCTGCAGTAGTGCTGGTTCAGGCCAAGTGTCTATATTGAAAGTCGCTCCACAATTGTGTGCTTCAAGGATTTTGCATGCTCGAGCACTTGCATCAATCCTTGGGGAGGCGGGTTGCAAAGATACAGTACAGTACAGTAACCTTTCTTTAAACAAAGAACCCCCTCAGTATTGCACTGCAGCTGAAAAAAACATACAGTAGTACAGTACTAAAACAATAGGCCATCAAGTCGCCCAGAGAAGCCTGATGAGACTGTCAGGGTCTTGCCCGAAGTCAGCAGTGGCTTGTAGTGCTGAAACACCCCTGCATAGTCCACAGCCATTGCAACTGCCTGGCAGAATTGTCTACAGTACAGTACATGTGCAGAAGGTGCAGAAGTACAGAACACATCATGGAACAATACAGTATACTCTCTTTGACTCGTTTTTGCCAGTACAGCAGCTCTAGACAAAACAGTACTCGTGCAGTATCCACCCTGACGCTCTTACTCCTGGAAAATATCTTACCTCAACAAAATTTATGTGGACAGCGGTCCATGTTAAGGGCCCCCTTGTGTTCTGAAAGCTACAGGAGAGCTCTAATTACATTGACTGTGTGTCAACATGTGGGGCCTTGGGGCACCAATCTGCAGCCTCTTCCACAGTCTGGCTCAGTGTACGGGCCATTTCCTTTGGAGTCCTTGAAGAAGGCCACCCACAAACATAAGGATCACCACTCTCCGTCAAGGCAATCCCAGTGGTTTGCTTCTTCTTGGACTTCTTTCTCGGAGGAAGGTTTGGTGTAGTGTCAGTCGCCACCTGCACAAAACCAAAGCAGTGAGAAGCCAAGTGCTCCCAAACATTGCTATTCGTTTGCCACATGTTCCATGCAAGGACCTCTGAAACCAACCCAGCACCATTACAGGCAGCCAAGATGCATCAAATTCAGTGTCTGGCATTTCCCCAGCCAGCTCTGTGTCACTGCCGTTCAAGGCCATGGTGTCAGGTGGGTCCATGGCTTTGGAACTAAACCCCGAAGCAGAATGCCAGCATAGACCATGCAATACCGGCATCAATGAATGATTCATTCTGAAGGATTCATTAAAGTACTGACTGTACTGTACCTTTTTTTCAACACTCAACTTGCTGCTGTGCATTGTGCATAGCTGGATCCAAGAGACAGCAAACATTTTGTTTGGCACAGCGCATTGATTGTGCAATTAACATGGACCACCGTAAGGGTCCAATTTGCAGCTAACATACACCGTTTCCTGTAGCCTTCAAAAAAGCAAGGTGCCCTTAACATAGACCGCTTCCAGCATGCTCTTGCCCCGGGCCACTAACATAACTTATTTTTTTTTAAATGTTTTTTGGGGTACGATGTTTTCCCCGAGAGTAGATTTTTCGGGAGTGTGAATTTCCAACCTTTCCAAACCATGTCCGAAGGAAGCTCTTTCTGCATCCGCAGACCTTAGGCACGAGGTCGTCGGGCGGCGTGGGCTGGCCTTGCATGGTCTTTTGAGCTGGCGGCACGAGGACGTGCACTCGCAGGCTGGTGAGGACACCGGCATTCGTTCAAGCAGAGGCGGCGGAAAACAGAAGGGGTCTGTTCTGCGTGAGGTGCGCTGTTTGCTAGTTGAGTTGCTTAGCGCTAGGTGCGCTGTTTGCAAGTTGTTGCTACCAACTGTCAATTCCACATTATATATATATATGCGCCACGGCACCACTTCTGCGAAACGACCTTGCTTTCACAGTCTTGATACATCCCGGCAATACATCCCTGCTACCACATCCTTTTCATCCAAGAAGAGGGGCCGTTGATAAATGGACTATGACTGGGTCTGGGAACCTTCTCACAACTCACATCAATGAATCCTTGGTCGGTGTTCCAGCCTTCCAGCTCGAGACGTTGAGCTTGTCGGCTGTGTTCGGCCTTGCAACGTTGCAGCACCGGTTCTATCAATTTTTGCAAAAACACTTCTGATTGGGCCAAGGATTCAGCATGCAGAGAAGAGCACAGGGCCTTCCTGTATGAGTTGGTTGATGTTGGTTGAACCTGCCACCATATCCGCCAGCCTCCAGCGCCAGGGCTCGTTTGGCCTCTTGCACTTCAGCCTGATACGAAAGGTGAGCTTCCCCTCAATCGAAGTGAAGTACACGGCCAACATACTGGTGCAGGGGGACCAAGCACATATGAAAAAGGACCCAGGAGCGGGTTGGATTTCGTCCCTTTTCTTTTCAATGCCAGTGGAAAGAAGAATCCCAAGAACGCTGCCTCATCGGCCCTTGTGAATGCCAGACTTGGTAATCCATACTAGACTGGCTCACACCAAAACAACGCACAGAAGGAATGGCCTACACACGGATGGAGAACATGATGGTCCGGTTCGTGAGCTATATAATGGCACATTGTATCCAACCACAATCAAGTTGCAGTACTGCTGTACTGTGGATACTGTGGTGAGGTACTCCAACTCTGGGCTACTCTCTGGACTGTGCGCTTTCAAGTTAAACTCTGGTTTGCTGTCCATTCCGGGCTGCTCACTTTCAGACTTGGGCACCGAATGTGTGGCTACTCGCGGCCAAGCTGAAACTTGGGTGCCCACACCAGTTGCTCTGCAAAGCTCTCGTGGCTTTGCATCATCTGAATCCTGTCCGAAGGCGACCTCGCCATCATGATACCCGTGAAAATGATATGGATGCATTGATGCCCGTAGACCAACGAGTCACAGCCGGGAATGATTCTGATCACCAACTATTCCCATTACGACCACCACAAGCAGCAACAACGACAACAAGAAGAGCAGCAACGACAGCAGAGACAAAGACGACAGCGATCAAGACAGAGACAACAAGTAAAGAACGAAAAGTGAACAGCAAGAACGCCACAGTATGGAAACGTCAGTTCTGTAATGAAATTTGATCGCACAATAGCTGGTTAAGCAGGCCGAACCGACTTAAGCACGCTTCTTTCTCGGCGGATCCTAGCTTGGCTGGTCGCAGCTTAGTCCAAGGCCCTGTGGAGAAAAGCAAAAAAAACAATCTCCCCAACCTGAGGTCGATCAAACCCAACAAACGTAGCCCATTCCACTTCCAATTCAGCAACCCGGGCCTAGACGAAGGCGGACCTGTTTTTGGAAACCATCTTGCAACAGCAACAGAAAGCATTGCATGGCATGGTATTGCCAATTCAATATGTCTAGAGTCCACAAATGCTGGAGGGTAACACTAGTAATGTGGGGCGACTTATTGTTTGATTAAAACCACGAGCTCCAAAGCTGAGTTGGAGGAAGAGTTGCATATCGACTGAGGGTGGTCACCTTCAGTCGAACCTTGGACACAAAGGACGCTTAAATGTCGGGTGATGACCGGTCAAGCTGATCAAAACCCTTTGAGTTTGTGCCTTTTAACCTTTTAAGTTTGTGCCCTATCAACTCCTCTCATGGATGCGATGGCTCTGGACCCTAGCTGCCACGGCCACAGAGTCGGTGGTCACATCAGCTACTTCCTACCTCTCCGACACTAACAGTTTTAAACTCATCTGAAGTCATTCAGGGTTGTTCAGGGTCTTCCAGGGTCATCAGGGTGCGGAAAAGCGACATCCACCTCAGCTGACTCAAGCTTCAAATCGAGGCTTTGGGGTGCATGACATGTGGGCATGGAGGCGAATGACAGGCCCGATTCATCGGATAATTACCTCGAAGACTCATCATGTTTCTGATATGTTCTGCAGCTAGAAATATAGTTATCCTTCTGTGACTCCTTCTGGATATGACTATATATAACTAAATATATATATATATACTATTTGTCAACTACAGTACTTCTGACAAGCCATTCAATGTGGCGGTGTGGAATGGATTCACAGCTCTTTAGGTTCAACTTCAAAGCTGGTGAAGTGCTTCAGCTGACTCTGCATCTTACAACTCACTCCAAATTCCGCTTTGCGCAACGGCGAGCTGACACGAATGGAACATTAAAATTTGGGCTCGTCAACTCTAAAGACGAGTGCAATCCCGTGCTGCGGTTCAGTGCCAATGACCTAGAAAGAAGGTCTCCATTGACTCCATACAATAGAAATAGCTATGGCCTCCAACCTTGAACGCCGCGATTGAAACTGCACCTGTGCGACTCTCGTCATATGTCTCAACTTCCACTACTACCCAAAACCTGCCGCACGTGTCGCTCTTTCAGTAGGATGATGACAATGAGATCTTTCTGCCAACAAATGGACCAATGACACTATACCTGTCCAGAGCGTCTCGCAACATCTTGTAAATCTTATGCAAAAGTATAGTTGAAAACCTAGCTACCTAGTTGAAATTATTGAAGGCAGTCCCAGAATCATCCTGTTGTACCGAGAAAAGTCAGATTGCCCTCTTGGCATCCCAGAATACCTTAAAGATGTACATAGATGGATTGACAAGGAAGAAGGAAGGTTTCACAAAATTGAAACAAACTAGATCAGAGCTAAAATATGCTAAAATGCTAATTACAAAGTAGCAGAACTACATGGGATAAGAAAGCAACTAAATGAAAGAGAAAAACCATGAAGAAAAATCTGGCGGGCAAACGACACCAACACAACAGGGCTTGGAATTTCTTTCAGGTTTCGCCAAGGGGTGTACTGTAGTTGACTGACTCATCATCCCCAAAGTCAAAGTGCATTGACCCTCAATCCAATGAAAACACTCAATGGGTCCTACCGGCTCTTGAGGTTCATGTATGTGTGATCAAAGGTCTGAGCACCGCAGCGCGCTACATACACAGGCATAAAGCCAGAGCATGTTGGAACCAAGTTGGCAACCTCGGCGCCCAAGCGAACCGTAGCATCACACTTGGTAGAAGGAGGCTGTCAGCCTTCGTCCGAAGCGCCAGCCTGCCTAGTTAGGCAAACTCAAGTTGGCCAGTCTCCTTACGGCGGCACCTGACCGAAGGCTTTGGGGCGTGTCCAGTCCACGGGTTGCCTCCGCTGACCAAACCAATCCGTCTATACTAGGGTCTGATGAGATGGACCTACTCGATAGTCAACTCCTAGTCATCTGGACCTATATTTCAACCATTCAATGGTGTGCCAGCAACATGGCTCCAGTATTGTCAGATTCAATTCCGCTCAATCTAATCTGTAAAGGAGTTGAAGCTGTCAGGGTCACAAGCTAAGGGTGTTGATGTGCTGCACCAAGATACCATGCAAACAAAAGAAAGACAACAGAAAGAAAAGAAACCTAACAGCGATGGCCTCCACCTAATAGCTATTCAAGATACCATGCAAAAAGGGTCTGAAGACTAAAGAGGATTGATGACAATCTTCGCTTCCCTATGCCTGGAATCCCCCAATTGTCAGAAGCGACGATCCAAAAGAGGTACGATCAAAAATCAGGGTTCCCAAACAAGCAACCGTCTTTTTGACTTGGTCGGTTGGAGGGTCCATGTTGATGTGCGTTTTCCAGTCTGGAAACCGCTGTTGCGCGTTTAGAAGACCATGAGCCTCATACCCTTTGCGAAGGCGTGGCCACGTCGAGCAAGACCCCAGGCGTGGTGAAGAAGACATGGGACTTTGACCTTGGAACGGCTGCAACATGTCACAACACAAAGGGAGACACTCTCGTCAAGTCATGGGCTGTAAGGCACATCGTTTGCATGCATATTCGATATCTAACAGCAAGTAAAAGGGCTCAATGTGGCGGCAACGACTTGCTTCAAAGACCTAAAAAGCGATGGCCTGCAACCTAATAGCGATGGCCTGCGATGGCCTCCACCTAGCAGCTTCTAGTTACTAGAAAGCTTCAAGGAACCATAGACAGGTTGGATCAAATGTGGTTTCTGCCTGTAGAACGATGCCATGTATGAGATGTGGACAGATTCATCAGTCAGAATGTTGTGGAGCTATCGTCTGAGACAAACCAACACTCAGACACAAAGTCTTCTCCAACTCAGAATCAACTGACATGTGAACAAGTCAATTCGACCAGCTTCTGTAATCTTTGAGCTCCAGTTGCGTGGCGTTTCCAGGCTCCAAGAGCTTCTCTTCTAGGTCCAACGGGCGCTTCTCCCACCTATTCAATCTGCACACCATTGAAGTCTGTTGTTCGAACATCTCAAGTGTCGAGATGAATCAGGATCAATGCATGAAGCATTCTTGATGCAAATGGAATCTGAAAACCTTCAGAATAAGTGGAAGCTATGCTTGAAGGGTCCCTTGAGGGCTTTAAGTCCCATGCCTAAAGTGATTGACATCCCAACATAGCCTTGCCACCTACATCCACAGCAATGATGGTTATATACTGCTATTTTGTGGTGACGGAATACCTTGGACCGCTACAGTCCCCATGTTCTGCAACTCCGGATAACCGCAGTAGTGCTTGAGACACATTTTGTGCGATCTCCTGGCTCCGGTGGTGGATTCGCTTTGTCGACATCCAGCACCAAGAACCGATGACCCACATCTTGCAACAAAGCTGCTAGACCTTCAAAGGGTGTGTTGTTGAAGGTTTTATAGGTGCTCTGATGCTTCAATATATACATATATATATAGTTTAAACAATTCGCAAAGTACGTAAACCTGTGGTACTTTTCTGTTAGCTTGGCTTACCTTAACCCAATTAATTACGAGGTTGGGAAGCCACCAAACACCAGGGTAAAGAGCGTACAGGAAGCCTGAAGAAACTTGGGCAGAAGCACTTCTCAAACGTGACTTGACTCAGTCGCCTGGAAAAACAGACCCGTCATACCCCGTGCCATCCATGGCCTGATTGAAACAGTCAATGGGTTCTCCTCACACTGAACCACCAATTTGGATGTGCCGCTCGCCGCGGCATAGAGCGTGGAGCCCACCAGGACAAGCATCGCTCCACCGATGTTCAAGGGAGACAAGTCGACCTGCCACGACGAAGGACGGGACGGCGTAGAGGTCAGTCTCCAAGCGGGGCTTCCTAAATTCGGTCTGACCTACGAGGCCCCGCTTCCTGTGCACCAAAGATCAGTGGGGGGGATGATGATCTGTTGCACAATCTTTCGGCAGGTCAATGTGGTCACACTCTGAAACTGGCAATGACCACGTTTCAAAGGTCCTCGCAACAGGTTCGATGAAGTACTTGCAGCCCATCACCAAATTGAGCTAGGAAATGCTAGGATGTCTTGTTCATCAAGAGACGCAGCTTCTGTACACCCCTGCGACCATGCCTTCAGTTGGAAGAGGGCATTCATTGACCACTGAGGTATCACCTTTACCTCAGTGCCCAGCAATGCCGTTCTCCAACCCTCGACTGACACCATTTAGCACCTCTCAACGTGGCAGGTGTCCAGTCCTGTGCATCAGTTAAGCTGCAATCAGCTATCTCTTCCCAGCATCATCCCCTACTCCAGCGACTTACCACATTGCAAGCACTTGTGAAAGGGAGGACCATGCACAGTCCCACCGTGTGGTACCAAGGTGCTCCTCCAATAATGCCCACCGTGGCGGCCGAGGTCAGCCCTGCCAACCAAGTGAGATTCACCTGCAGGGCTTCGATTCTGCCATGCTCATCGCTTTTTGGGGTGCGATTTTGACTGCAGGTGGATGGCTCGGACCGGTGGTACTGCTTTGACTGAAGACCTCCATGGAAGGTTCTACCATGTTCTACCAATCTCCTAACCATCCTTGAAAGGTTCTAATGAAGGTTCTATGTGCTTCTACCACAAAGAAAAACTGCATGCAATGTTCGGCTGGTGAGATCGTTCCCCTGAACAAAAGGTCCGGTCAGAAGCTTCGTTGACACCGGCCTGGAAGACCAGCACAAAAATACAACCCAAGAACATCAGCTGTAGCCCCGTGGGGCTCTCGTCCAGAAGTGCTTCCCACCAAGAGTCGTGCTCGGAGCTGCCGTGCTCACACAGCATCGCAAAAGCCAGGGCGGTGATGGAACTCAAAGCCAGCCTTAAAGAACGGGCCTACTCACGAAGAAATACAGTAGCATGACTAATGGCGTGATGGCAAGTGTCTCAATAATGTAAGCCGGGCTTATGGGTGTGCTGATTGACCTCACCAACACACCATGTGCAAGATTCGTGTCTGGTGGATGACATCGATTGTGACAAGTCATACAGTAGACGGTTGGCACATCGAGAAAACACAAACCGATGGGCTTTCACGCTCCCTGACCACAAGTTGACCAAGTGCATCCCTCAACATCAGCCTGCACAAACACGCACTGCCCAGCTTCCCTCTCTGATAGGATCAGCAAACCAGGAGAAACATCATGGTCCCTACTTCTGGTCAATTGCATTGAAGCTGGCTCCTTGAGCTGTGCCAGTATTGCCTTCAAACTTTGTCAGGTTACTGCCTCTGCTGGACCATCCTTTCTTGCATCTGTTATGTACTTCACTTCACCATTGAGATGCACTATTATTCGCTGGGTGCTGCGTAGACAATTTCAGAAGCAAAAAACAAGCTTGTCATACTTGTTTGCACAATCATGTTAATTTGTGAGGCATTGAATCCATGGTCTGCAACCGAGCTGCTTGAGACATGTAAATTCCTCGCATTGTGTGAGCATGCCAAAGCAAGAAAGACCAAGTCAAAGCAAGAAAGACCCTGTAACATCACTCCGAGGTGCAGCGGGGAATTCGAAACAAAATGCAGCGCACGAGCATCAAGGCCCCAAAGAAAAATAACGAACCTCTTGGGATAGAATGTCTCAAGTCCTGTCACGAACACCCCTGAACAGCTGGGCTGCCAACAATCTTCAGTAGCACCAAGAGGGAAAACATCCAAAAACTCCCCAAGACGACAAAGCAGCTTTGCTGAAGAGATAGCTCTCCGACCAAAAACATCCTTATCATCCATCCCGTCAAACTGACAAGCCTACACCCCCTTCAGGTCATGAAGACATGTCTCAAACTAGCACACCCCTGAAAGAGTTGCCATTCAGGCGAGAGGATCATAGGTACTAGTAATTAGCCTATTCTAGATTCCAATACGTGGATCATACAAGATACATCAAGTTACCGGGCGACGGGGGCTATTCGGCTCAAGTACAGTCGGTGTGATGCTGCCCTCCAGGCGGTTATCCAGCCGGAAGAGCTCGGACGCGCCCGTGCGCAGGGTTGAGACACAAAGCGCCAAAAGGAAGGGCGGCAGCAAATTGACCTTGCAATCTAAAAGAACATGGAAAACAAATTTAAAACAGGTGAAATAATTGGTGGATGTTGTTTAGAAGTCCACCATGAACGTCCAAAAATGATGCAAATCATGGAAGATCACCATCAACATCCATCAACGCAACCCTTCAACAGCTGGCAAGCAGACTTGGACGTGATGATAGTCCACTGATTTTGGGGGGAGCCAGTGCCAGTGCTTGGCTTCTTTTCGACAACTGGACTTACTTGACGTCGTCTTGACATACTTGAGCTTTTGTTGCTATCAGACCAAAATGAAGGGCCGCAATCCTCACGCTTCTCTGCTGGCGGTTCCCAACGTCATGTTTCGTGATCCGCCGGATTGAGCCGTTGTACCTTCACTTGGTCAACGCTGAGGAGCAGCTCAGGAGCAGGTGCAAATATCAACACCTTCTAAAGCTTCTAAAGTTGAAAGCGGGGTTGCCGGCATGGAGGGGCTGGTCAATAGTCCAGGTTCTCAATTCAACGGCGAGCGCTGAGTGCTCGAAAGTGACGCCATCTGAAGATTTGCCAGGATTTCTTGGCGTGCCCGTCTGCATTTCTATCTGCTCCATCTATCTGGGAAGGGACCAACTAATCAATATGGACGTCAAACAGGATGGAAGGCTCTGTGCACCGTGCAGTCGTCTGAGTGAAGCGCAGAACTGACATAAAAGCACTGAAAGCAGGCCTTGCCATTACAGTGTCATTCATTGCTACTCAGAGCTACTATACTGTACCCGAAAAGCGATTGAATGATTCATTGAATTCCATCCAAAGCTAACAGGTGCTTTTTGGATTCATGGGCATGGGCCACATGGGTCTTTAAATGGACAAACAACGAACGCAAACAACGCAACACAGTGACCAATCTGAGGCCATTGCCAGAAGTGGAATGAATGGAGCTTCCAGCGTATGCACTGCATGAAGTCCGATCAAACATGACCCTGTGCCGCAGGAAGGTGTGTGGGGGTTGAACTGTTACCTGGTTTTATGACACCATGGGGGTCATCGCCAAAGAATGCCAGAAACGGTCAGTCGAAAAAGAACTGCGAAGCACCTCTCAGCCATGCCGGGATCAAAATGGACTCCAGGCCCATTGCGAGTGCAAACTTGAAGAGTGTAGAAGAACCACCATCCATCAGTGCCGTGGTTGACAAAGAAGTATGGAACCTTTATATACGGACTGGACTGGCTCTGGGTGTGGTGAAACCCTAAACTTTGCACCAGCACAGCATCAAAGTCGGGGAGTTGACCAACCCGAGTTGGCCTCCGAGCTGTTGGAAGGTGCTCTCGTGCCTTGATTAGTTAACCAACCCGAGACCGCTTCGGGGAGTATAGTGGCTAGTGATGTTCAATTTGCCGACTAGGAGCAAGGACGCTACTAGGGGCTCCTGGCCTTACTACTAGGAACAAGGACGCTACTAGTAGCAAAGGGCATCGCTACTAGGAGCAAGAAGCTACACACCAGCCGTGCATGGCCTGCAGCCGACAGCACTGCTGCGAGCACTTCCACGAGCCCAATGTCCTGCGCAGTGCAGAAACACAGCCTGAAGCACCTCAGCCCTATGGCCACATTGCTATTTCTGTAAATTAAATAGTTTAATAGTTAATTATATTTACATTTACATGCTACCGTAATATTACATACACCTCCACTTTTTATTATACTATATGTCTACTGCAGAGTTTCATGTTGTTCAATGGATGTCATTTCAAGACGGAGGGTCAAAGTTCGATGATTCCAAAGCTCTTCAACATGAAGCTTCTCCAAAGCCAATTGACACTAATGCAAGGGAAGACAAATTCTGCACAGGCAACTGCACTTCTAGAGTGATTGGTGAGCCTTCGAACGCAGAAAATATGAAGTATGCCCAATGGCCAGCGAAGTCCCGAATGATAGAGGCCAAGTTGCCAAACCAAACAATTTGACGAGTCTTTGGTGGCTAGGCCCCTTGGTGGATAGCTTGGCGGACTAAGAAGGTTGGTTTGTCCAGTGTTATGCGGAGCTGAACGGGACTGCTCGATCACCACAAGTCACAGGTTGCAAAAAAAACGGACAATGGAGCTGAAGGGGCCGCTTGCGTGAGGGGCGACTACCCGAGTGCGGCAGAGAGGGTGGAAACGGGTTGGCACGTACATCATCGCGCTTCGTGCTTGACTGGAACCGGCAATCGGAGCATGGCAAGGTCCGAACAAACACGGATAGTACTATATTCTTATTCTGGTCGATTGCAAACACCTTCACTCTGCCCCGCTGAAGGAACAGTCCGGCAGTCTACAAGTTGGTCGCCGTGCTGCTGCAAATATTTTCAATTATCCAGGCACTGTCCTCATGGTTGACCACGGCAGCCAACAAGATTGTCCATATCACATCTGTGGACTGGAGGAGGAGGTGAATACCTGAGAGTAAAATCACAGAATCCATCGACAAGAGGGTGACACTCCCCAATAGGAAGATGGAACCACCGCTTTACATGCTGGTCATGTGCAGTTCCGATGTCAACGCATTCGTCTTGCACGGGTATGCTGTAGAGCGGATGCGGTCGAAAGCCCTTCATTGATGGACAGAACGGGCCAAATTGTCTACTGCAACTGACTACGAAACTATGTTGCAAACACAGATCTCATTGACCAGTTACCACATGTTTGCAATACCATCCAGCATGTTTCGCACATGTTTTCCATGACCAAACACCAAAGAGAATCCAGAGACTTCCGCCTCTGATGGTCTTCCTTGAAATTCCAATTTCACAAGGTTCCTCCTTCGATGAGAATAAATCCCTACATTCCTCTCTTGTCACACAAGCGGCCCACAGGCACCAGCTGCAAACCCCAGTTGGTGATGCCATACTTCAGCCCAAATAGAATACCCACAGGGGCCACCTCGGATGAAACGGGCCAGCACCCAAACTTGGAACATCAAGTAACAGGGTAATGGCCTGTGCATCAGAGCCTGTTGCATCAAATCAATGCGAGCTGTGACGTGAGCTGCCATCTATTTTTGCTAAAGTCACTATCCAAGATTGCAAGTAGTGGGACTTGGGGGCGATATCACTTTGCCTCTTCACTCATAGTTTCAAGATTCTGCCAAAAACTCCTGCAGCATGTGAGTCCACGGGTCTATATAGCTTGAATATCCTTCACGGGTAGCTTTGGTAATAATTCACACATGTACTATACCTATAGTTAATTACTTATACAATATATTACAGTATATGATGTTGTATGTCGCTTTCCAACTGTTTCCCTGACATTCATTCACAGAGTCCTTTCAGCAAGGAAATTTTGGAAATTTGCGACTACACTTGACTGGCCCCACTGAACCGCCTTCGAAAGAAAAAAAGATTTCGCCTTTTTTCTCCAGGATTGTGCATCTATTTGTAAACTGTCCCTCCCTTTCAGCATCCCTGTACGGCCCTTTATTCGTTTGCTCTCCACAATACTTGGTTCAACCCAAAGGGCTAGATGGCGGTATCTCCCAGTCTGACTTCATCTGGCTTCGCTACTCCAAGCCGTTGGAACTCCGCAACTCCGTTGCAAACACCGAAAGGCGTCCAGAGGTTCAACATGGGTTGCATGGTCTGCATAGTTCGTCAAAGGTTCAAGAGAATCACAACAGTAACATGCCATAGCTTAGCATCTCTCAATTCTGCGAGCTCAGAAACTGATCCCTCAAACCAAACAAATGACAGGCCACGTGTCTCAGTTTGTATGCGAAATGCGGCCCGAAGATCCAGGAGTGATTCCTGGGGCACACTGATCTGGGCCCTGCAGGACCCATATCTCCATATCACTCCATAGCACCACTGTAGCATGCGGTGTGCATAGTTGAACAAAAAAGGATGTCACCGTGAGTGCAAAAGAACATCAATTGATATCAAATATCAATTACAGTAACATTGAAATCTATTTGATCAGTGCAATACTGAGACAATAAACTTCACATCAGAACTTCCAGCAACACTCATGGCTGATGTAACATGCTGTGAAGGCTGGACAAGTCAACACTAACATATGTGTGTGTGTGTGAGAATCCCATTCTCCCCTGGGAAAAGGATAATGAACAAACTCATTTTTTGTGGGACTCCTATCTTAAGATACATACAGTGTTCTTTTCCATGTGGTCCATCAGTGCTCGTGCTAGCCATTCTAGCTTCTCATCAGAGCGCAGCTGAGTCTCCGGTCGCAGCAGAAGTGTCCAACGGTGTTCACTACGGCCAGAACTAGTGAGACTACACCCAATTGGAGAAAGGCAGTGGCGATGGGATATGGATATTTGTGCAAAGATCCAGCTCGGGTATAAACACCTTGGGCAAAGACCAGCTTGTTGTAGATGGGCACCTGATAGCGCTTGAGATCTCGAGAAATCGACCCTGAAACGGTGAAAGCAAGTTGCATGGTCTGTTGGAGGCCAAAAATGCTGTTTCTGCTGTGTCACTCCCAAACAATTACAGCGATCTCTCGCACCAAAAGATTCCCGTATGTGCCCTGTTGAAGTCGCTGTCTCAAATGCTGCCATGAATTGAGCACAACAACCAAGCATGTACCAACAAACAGCTCTTGAAAACAATATGCATGTGATCCATTGACAGTGCTTCAGGCCCCATATATATTGCCAAAGCACGGCAGACACAGAGAGGCAGAAAATCAAGGTGGCCTGGGATCGGCAGTGGCAGTGGTAGATCCTGTTCCGATGCTCGTAACAAATGTTGGTAACGGGCTTCAAGGGAAGGAGGATCCTGGGAGACAGCTGAGGATTCTCCAGGTATTAAATCCTACTAGATTCTTGTTACTACTAGTAAGGCCAGGAGCCCCTAGTTGCTTCTTGCTCCTAGTGGTAATACTCAACAACTGCAACGCCGTGTGTGAACACACACTTTCAGCTGAT